>VMDO01003062.1:0-130702 GCA_007922755.1 Pedetes capensis
TTATTATAGAAAATGCACATAGGCAAAAAAGGGAGAGGATGGTTAAGCAAAATCAACAATCATCCTACTGTGTTTAAATAACCAATGTTAATATTTTGATAAATATCATTTGTCCTTTTACTTTGCTAAATATGTATATTTTTATAAAAATGGGCTCATATTGTGCATACTGTTTTGTAACCTGTTTTCACTTAACAATATATTGTTAACATCTTTCCCAGGTCATGCATAGTCTTCTGCATCATTTTCATTGGTTTTTAAATTCTGTTATATAACTGAATCATAATTTATTTGTCTATTGGACATTTCAACGATTTACATCTTTTTGCAGTTATAAACAACACTTTACTGAATCTTGTGTACATCCATGACTTTCCTTGAAATAAATTCTTAGAAGTAGAATTGCTGGCTTATTAGATATGCAAATTGTTAAGACTTTTAATACTTACATATGGGTGTATTTTTGAAATACCAGATATTATGTCATATAACTGATAAAAACTTGGTTTTTGGTTATCAGACTGAGATTCTAAAAATTGCTTTAAAAATTGAGTTAATGTTTGAAGAATTGATAAAAAAATAAATTGCTAGTAGTACTAAAACTTTAGTCAGAAAGTCAGGTCAACTTTGGGTTATATGGCCTTCATATTCACATGGGAAAGAAGAGTGGCATTCTGCAGGTTTTAGGTATATAATGTCCTTTCTGCATGTGAGAGGTAGTGTTGGCATCATACTTGGCTTCTGTTGCATTTAATTGATGTCATGTTTTCCCCCCTGAATTTATGTTAACCTAAAAATGATTTTATAAGTTGTAAACACTGCCCTTTTGAGTATCCAGGAGAGAAATGGGTTTTCAGTAATTAAGTCATAGGTAGAAGGAGGGGCATAAGTAGCTTGTCTGTTCTCTCACTACCTCATTATAATGGAGAAGCTTTTGTCCAGAGAGGGTTAGTTTTTAAAAGCTACCCTCATAATATCATATGCTTTGGTTTAATGGTGTTGTTTGTTATTTTCCTCCTACAGTGTAATATCTATGTGGTATTTTCCTTTCTTCGAAAACATGCCTTACTGCCTTTTATCCAGATTGTGTTAGTGGGATAAAGGAATACCAGTTACTTTTAATAATTATAATTGAACAGAATTAGTTATAAGGGCCCACCTAAAAGGAGTTATATAGCAGTAGCAATTAGTCATGAACAGTGAAATAGTTTCTACCGTTTGCCAAGAATGAAATCTTTAAGGCAAGATTTCAGTGTGTGTGTGTGTGTGTGTGTGTGTGTGTGTGTGTGTGTCTTTAGAAAGTTATTTATCAGCAAGAGAGTGTTTGTTGCTGTATGTGATCAAATACACTTTGAGTCACTCAGGTGATTCTGGGTAAAACTGAGGAGGGGTGTGTCCACCTATATACAGGTTGCTGTAGCCCCTTAGTTCTTTCAGGAATATTTCTTTCTACATCTGATTTTAGGGATTTGTGAAATGATAAGGCAGAATCCTTTTAAATCAGGGGCCACAGATAGCACCAGAATAGGTTCATTTCTCTGGCTTTTGGCCATTGCCTAATAGTACAGTGATAGCTTCCCCTGATCTTAATCCCATGTCTGTTTCTGCACTGCATAATAAAGAAATACCTATGCACAGTAAGGTATTGTTAGGAACTTTTTTGCTAAAAGTTAATGCCAGCAGTTATGCCAAATCAGAATATGGCCAGTAAAACATGTGTTGGCACTGTCTGTGGAAACTTAATGGCCATGTACTAGAATTAGGAGGGCACATTACATGTTAATAAGTAGTTCCTCAATCTTCCACAAAAATGCAATAAGATTATAAAATTAAGGCACTATGGCATGAACTTTCGCATCTTTCAAATATAATTCACATCTTGATTGTCTTTTAAGAGCAAGCAGTAACGTGTTTGTGTTGTTCTTTTGCATGTATTTGTGCCTTACTTTTCCAGGGCTTAATTTCAGAGTGCATCGCAATGAAAGACACTGCTGAACCTTGAACCCTGGGTGGTTGGTTGAAAACAGGTTGTTACACAAAGGCACAAAAGAAAGTGCCTTTTATCCAGGACTAGTATGCCAGGGAGGCTCATTCATGCATGCATAATTCCCAACCTTAGGTTTATAAGAAACCACATCCACGTGGGTGTGCTGGCACATGCCTGAAGTCCCAGATACCTGAGAGGCCAAGCCAGGAGGATGGCTGGAGCCCAGGAGTTGAAAGACAGCCTGGACAACACAGTAAGTTAAAAAAATATAAATATCCAAGTCCGTTTTGGAGAGCAAAGCAGTGGTTAGATCAAAGAACCCAGAACACAAAGGAATAATATGTGGGCTATTTAAAGAAATGGTGGAGCCATTCCTTACTTTGGAAGAAAAGTATATCTTTTTTTTTTTTTTAAAAAGGTTTCTATTTGTATTTCCCTATCTTTCCAAGTAGCAGGCTCCGCCCCACAAAGTGCTACCTTATGGGACAGTGCAAAGGTGAGAACACATCCTCTCGTGTATAGACACAAAGGACCATGCTTCATAGTCACGTCAAAAGCAAACTAAAATTTTAATCTAGACTTCATTTCTAAGGGTAAAGCATCCTGAGCCAGGCGCTGCAGCACATCCGTGTGATCCTAGCTACTTGGAACGTGGAAGTTTGAGGCCAGAGGCACCCTGAGCACCGTAATGAGACCCTGACTCAAAAATTAAAAAAGAGGAGGGGGTGGGTGGGTGGGAAACTGTGAGTGTAGCTCAACAGGAGGAGTGCTTGCCTAGCGTGCATGAGGCCCTGAGTTCAACTCCTGGAGTACTGTGTTTAAAAAAAAAAAAAAAAGCCTAAATATTGTAACAACTCTTAAAAAGCCCAAATGTTGAATAACAAAAGGAATAATGTAAAGTAATATAAAGTTATCTTTTAAAAATATATTTGAATTGACATGAAATCAAAGAATTTGCAGAATTCAAAAGTGAAGTGAAAACAGGAAACCTGTGAGGTAACCCAGCACCAAAGCTTGCTTTTGCCCTAAGTGTTCCCTTGAACTGAGATAACCATGAGCCAGTTAGTTAGTAGGAGAGAGCACCTAGACATAAGGCTTACCTGGGCTAGGTGTTTAATAAGGCTACCACAAAGTGGGCAGCAAGGAATTTGCTTGTCCTGATTTGGTGCTAGGTGGAGGACCATAAATCTCCACTCCCTAAAATTCATAAACAGGCCATTCCTTAAGGTTTGTGACCCACAAAATCATCAAGCTGATAATTTAAAGGGGTCTCAGGTTGATAGACTCTGGGTGTCTGGCAGAGCAAATAAATTCTCTCAAGTATCTCAATTTTAGTCCATGCTTCAAATCATTCTTGCCAAGGAAAATAAGTTTAAGATACCACCCACTCAAAGGAAAATGGCATCATGAGTACAAAAGTTCAGTAGACATTAGGATCATCCACAAAGACTTGATATTAACAGGAAAAACTAATGATATTTAAAGAAACAGAAACATGGAAAAAGGAACAAATGATTCCACAGAAAACAAGGATATTTGTAAACCAAATAGGTTTTGTAAGAAAAACTATATATTAATTGAAAATAAAAACCCAACAAATAGAGATGAGGGGTGGAATAAGAAAATAAAAAAAGACAAGGCAAGAAAGTGGGAATGGACCACAAACAAAAACAAACAGTACAGATAATTCAGGATGAAGACCTAGAAACAAAACCACTGTTTGTAATCACAGTAGACAGGCTGCATATTCTCGAATCTCCTCTGCACCCTTTCAGCAGTTTTAGAGGGCTCTGAGGACCCAGGTTCAATCCCCAGCACTACATAAAATGGGAGAAGGATGTGACAGTCCACTTCTGAAGCAGTCAGTCATTGAAAACCCTGTGAGAGTCACTGAATGGGGCTCTACTCCACCGCACCTAACAACAACAAAAAATCAGATGTGGATTAGAATTGCATGTGGATTGGATTTGAGAGCTCTCATCGCTCTGGATTGTGAATCCAATCTACATGTGATTCCAATCCACACATGATTCTATTTTGCATCTCATTTTTAGCCCTCCAAAACATCTGAAAGGGCATGGATTAGCTCTGAGAATATACAGTAAATAGATTATTCAAATCAAAGATGGATTTTCTTTTAGGAATGTCTCTTGCAAAGTCAAAATATAAAGCCAGAGAAAGCTAAGATTTGCCAAAGACTAGCCAAAATATTGCTACATTAAGAACAAAAACAAAGATGAAGGTAACATTCATAGTTGTTATTGTTGTTAGATGCTGTGGAGTCGGAGTCCAACTCACAGCCACCCTACATACAACAGACGAAACACTATTGTCAGTGCTTCTCTGCTATTCATAGTGTTTTCAATAGTGGATTGATTTTTGGGAGTGGGCTGCCAGGTCCTTCTCCCAAGCATACAGTATCTGGTGTTCCCAGATGGTCTCCCATTCAAGTACTAACCAGGCCTGACCCTGCTTAGCTTCTGAGATCTGATGCCACAGTGCTACAGCTGCAGGCTAACATTCAGAGTCACTACATAGTGACCCTCATAGGGTTTTCAATGGCTGGGATTGCTGCAGGAGTGGACTGCCACGTCCTTCTCCCATTTTTGTGGTGCAGGAAATCAAACCCGGGACCTCAGAGACTGCAGAGCAGCGCTGTACCAACTGAGCTAAATCCCAGCCCCTGGAAGGATTAGTCAAGAAAAAATGTAAGGTATAAATTAATAGGTTCTGTGGAGATTAAAATGATACAAGGATAACATGGACAGCTTCACATCAGAATTTAAAACTAAGATGATGAATAAATTTCTACAAAAATATTAAATTTAACAAAACTGACTCAAGAAAATGAAATCCTAATGATCCCATAAGTTTTAAAGAAACTGAATAATTTAAAATCTTTATGGCTTTAAATACTAGTTCTAGTCTTATACTTCAGAAAAGCCTTTCATGAGACTAGTATAACCTTAGTTCCAAAACCAGACAATGATAGGGCATGAAAGGAATATTGCAGACTCATTTAACTCACAATGGGTCAGAAGTCGTAAATAAAATATTGGCAAGCTGGCCATGGTAGCACCACATTCCTCATGTAATCCCAGCAGCACTCAGGAGGCTGAGACAAGAGGATTATAAATCTGAGGTCACCTGGGCTACAGAGCAAGACCCTATCTATAAATAAGTAAATGCAAAGTTGAGTCAGGCAATGTATAAAAACGCACATACCATGACCAATTGAGTTTATACTAGGAGTTAAAAGTTGGTTTAATGTTTAAAAAGTCAGCTACCATAATTTAATACATTAACATTAAAGGAGAAAACCATTTACATAGATGCAGAAAAAAGCATGCAATAAAATTCAACATCCATTCATAAAACCATTAGCAAACTAGAAGGAGAGCTTCCTTAATCTGATAAAGTCCATTTATGAAAAAAATAATGAAATGTTAAAAGCACTTCCTTTATAAATTGGGATTAAGACGGGATGTTCACTATCTGTTCTTTTTAACATTGTTCTACAGGTCCTAGCTAGTGGCAAAATACAAGAAGTAATTTCTAAAGGGATAAGGATCAGAAAGGAAGAAAATTGCCATGACTGGTAAATGATATAAAAAACCCAAAAGACAACAAGATACACTATAGAACTAATAAAAGTTTAGCTTACTTGCTGGATCTAAAATCAGTACACATCAACAATATTTCTGTAATCTGCAACAATCAGAATAAGAAGTACAATTTTAAAAAAACTGTACCATAGCATGAAAAATATAAAAACTCTTAGGAAGACATCCAAGATAAAGGCTTTTTTGGAGAAAATTATTAATGTTTATTGAAAGCCATTAAAAAAGACCTAATAAATGGAGAGATACACAATATTTTTGACTGAGAAGACATTATTAGAAAGATGTAAATTTTCTCCAAGTTGATCAACATATTCAATATAATTACAAAAGATAATGCATAAAGTGGGAGGAAATATATGTACCACATTTTTAACTGACAAAGGAATGGTATCCAGGATATATAAGTAAATTATATTAATAAGTGGAAAAAAACATAACCTAACAAAAACAGACAAAAGTAATGAATAGGTATTTCACAGAAGAGGATCTATATATGGAAAACTATTTCATTAGTAATCAAGGAAATGTGAATTAAACCTACCATAAGATACCAAATAAAAGCCATTCAATTGACAAATATGAGCCAAGACCAAGTGTTTGGCAAGATCTGGATCCATGGGAACTATGAGCCACTGCCAGTGGAAGTTTGAACTGGTACAAATGCTTTAGAAAACAATTCAGCATTACCAAGTAAAAACCACTCCTTAGATCAGCAGCTCTCAAATTTTTGGTCTCAGAACCTCTTTACATTCTTGAAAATCACTGACGAACTCAGAGAGCTGTGGTTCATGTGATTATATCTATCAACATTTGCTGTATTAGAAATGAAAGCAGAGACATTTTAACAACACAAAAATACACAAACATAATTAGCTATCTGAGCAATGATGTTGCATACATCTGGAAAGTATTCAAACTAAGAAAAAATGAATAGGGCAAATATCATAGTATTATGAAAATAGTTTTGCCCTAAGAGACCACCTTGAAGAGTGTCAGTGACCCCATTATGGGTCCTTGGACCACACTTTGAAAACAACTGTCCTAGAGCAACTCTTGCACACATGTACAAGAGACAGATACAAGAAGTTACTTACTCCTCAAATTATTTATTGAGCATCCACCCTGTGTCGGGCTTTGTTCCAGATACTGGGAATACAACAGAGAACAAAACAGACATGACCCCAGCCTGCACAGACCTTACATTATAACCAGGCAGAATGTTCACAGCAACATTTTATGTAATAGCAAAAAAATGAAACTAATCCAAATCTCCACAAACAGTAAAATTGTGAAAGTCATACAATGGAGTATTACACAGCAGTAAAAACATGAAATACTGTTAACAAGCAATGAACATGGATGGGAATCTCAAAAACGTCAGAAAAATGAAGTCACAAAAGAGTACATACAGCATGATTCCTTTTATATATATTCAAAAGCAGATAAATCTAAACATTTTATTCAGAATACATACATATATGAGAGCGCCACAAATAAAAACATGGGAATTATTAACATAAATTCCAGAAGATTGTTTATGTCCTATAATGTGTATGCAGGAAGGATTTGATCTAGATAGCCAAGAATGTTCTAGTTCTTAAGCCAAGAGCCGATAGATGCATGATCATTTTATTTTTTAAAACTATACATACAATTTATATGCTTTGGTATGTATTGTATCACAACAAGTATTTTTAAAGAAAAAGGCTACAAGGTCATGCAATATATACTTTCATCAAAAAAGATGAACACTGATATTTTGGCCACTGCTGCACAATGCAAATCAACCAATGATAATGAGAAGTATATTGATAATATGAAAAGAAAACCCTAGTATAGACTATTCCTCACAGAAGTTAACTAGATTCCAATGGGATCAAGATCCAATGAGATCACAGTATTCGCCCAAGTTGCCTTTTAGTCACTGGAATGACCATGGCTAACTGATTGCTTACTGAGTATAACTATTGGTATAAAGCACATAATGAAATGATGTTGTTGTTGTTGTTAGGTGCCCTCAAGTCGGTATCCGACTCATAGTGACCATCATAGGGTTTTCAATGGCTGAGTACTTCGGGATTGTCTTGGGAGTGGATTGCCAGGCCCTTCTCCCATTTTTGCGGTGCTGGGAATTGAACTCGGGGCCTCAGAGACTGCAGCGCAGCGCTCTACCCACTGAGCTAAATCCCAGCCCCAATGAAATGATAGGTGATGCGAATGCCAAAATAAACTGACAAAGGTACCACCTTCTTAGTGAACTCTTTTGACTTACAAAAGCACAAATTCCCTCTGGCATATTATCCTAATGCGTTTATGTGCTGAGTATTCCAAAAATATGGAAAGTGTCTGGCAGCTACTGACTGTCTCTCCACATCAATCAATAGCAGGTTCCTTGCTGGTCACACAAAATGTCCACAGTTTTGAAATCATATCTTTGGCAATGTCATTACTATCAGTACCATTTTTGCAGACTTAAACAGTTAAGGTGCAATTTATGATTTAGAGAATTAGCTAGAAATTTTGGTATTCAATTCAGAATGTCTGAAAAAATTGATCTTGAGACATTTAATCCATTCCCCATACCCAAACAAGGCAAGCTAAAGCTTGCATCATGGGGTAAGGAGGACTACCACCAGCAGCAAGTAGCTGGCCTAAGCAATGGGGAAGTAGTATTCTTCAGGTCATTCTCCCCATCTGGGTCTAACACACGGGTGTCAACTCACCAGAAAGTTTCAGGCATTGCTACAGTTATAAAGAAAACAAAATACAACAATAACAAAAGAAAAACAACAAAACCACCACCACCACCAACAACAAAAAAAACAGGTAGCTAGCTACAAGATCCAGAATATTACCTATATTTAAAATGGAACAGACGATGCCACCAGGGGGTGCTAAACTGCAACCAGTAGCAGGATGATTTTTGGATCAAGAAGCTGGAGCTTCGCAACTGTGCTTGGATTACTATTGTGCTTTGTATTTTGCCTGTAGATTCTTGTCCTCTCCTCAATGTAAAAAGAGAAATTATGAGGGAACTCCTAACTCCTGAGATAGAGGGAGAAATGGATAATCCTCTTCGTCAGAGCTGGACATTTGTGAACCATGATTTACTAGTGGGCAGAGAGGTACTGGATGTTTAAAACCAAATATCAGGTGCTACTTTTTATTTTTTAACCTATACATGCTCAGGCTCCTCTTGTGCCTTCCTCAGTTCTCATGCTCAGGACTGATGTATCCTTAGCTTCTTTTCTGTCTCCAGGAGGTAAGGAGACCACGAGGGGGAGTGAACAGGATGGTGGTTCATTTTCTTTTCTGTTATAGCCTCCATCTATATGTGATAATGCCATCAGTTCATGCTTTCTGTACTCAGCTTCAAAGGTCACATGTAAATACCCTGACATCTCTAGATACTCTTCAGAGACTTTATTTAACCAGCAAAATAAAACTAGTACATAAGAGATACTTTCATAAGCCTTCACAGCCTCATCCCTATGACTGGTAGGAATAAGAGACAGACTGCGAATTTGATGGCCTATAAGTAGCAGGCCATTGCTCAATTCAATTTATTCAAGATGCATAAAACAAAGTACCCTCATGCTCAGTTTCTGATGAACCCTGCTGAGATTAATGGGCCCGCAAGTAGACATTTTTCTCGATTTTAGTTCTGCAGAAGACAGAGAAAAGCAAATTGACACTAAGAAGATATGGAAATCAATTTTGAATAAGGAGGCTGGGTATCTTGAGATTTGATAGCCCTTTTTCTTTCACTTAGCTTATAGAATTTCTCTCTCAGAATGTGGTGGTTTATATTTTTCCAGACATGATCAAAATAAGCCATTTTCAGAGTTCCAGAATAATACATACATGAGTATATATGTCTATGTGTATACATTTATATAAAATATGTATATATATACAGAATATACACAATAATATGTATATATGCCAAGTAATATGTATATACACACACACATATGGACCCCCAACTGTTAACTGGGAGACTTGAAAGGGAGGTGGGCCAATGCCATCTTGTTTTCCTAAGAATCTCTTGTCTGACAAGCTTCAACAGTGACTTGACGGGGTAAGTAACAGAATCCAGTGCAATTCTAATCCTGATATCTTTCCTCTAGCAGTTCCCTATGCTTAAAATAGGTAGCTTTTTCTGATGTCAGACAAGTGACTAACTTTTGACACATCTTTAGCTCATTTTGATTATCTGGTGTTAAAAAATCAAAATCTAGCAATGTCCATCAATCTCATTAAATGCTAAGCTCTTTGTAGACCCAAGACCTCCTCTTGAGATCTCCATATCTCTGTATTAAATCCCTTCTTCATCTCAGAACTCCTTTTAGGAACCTAGTCTCAAGTAGGGTGAGACAAGGCTGAAGAGTTTGTGTGTCCTCCAGAGGCTCACTAAATCTTCCAAATTGTTTTTTCCTTTGAAGCTTCCGTTCCATTTTGACCCTGATTTGAAAGTGGGGACTAAAAATATGAAGAAGTATAAAGGTGACACTTTTCTTTACTCACTTGCCAAAATATTACTAGCCAGTATGGAAGAGCTGTAAGGACCCAGTCTGTCTCAGAGACCTACTACCCAGCAGAGGGAGAGGGACAATGGTAACAAATGAGGATGCACAGTTTTTAGACTACTAAGATGGAAGACTTAACAATGGACTGTGAGGCTCCAAAAGCAGCAGTCAAATCTCCTTGGAGGGGGACTATGTCGGGAAAGGCTTTATCAGGCTGGCAAAGTATGCAGACAGGTGGGAGTGGAAACACGGACTGCAGACTGGGGGAGGTGCAGAGAGCCAGAGAATGTGGCATAACAGACACTGGAAAAATGTGGAAGTGCCATTAGAGTACTCAAGTGACAAGACTGAATACAGACAAAGAGTTCTCTGGAATTGGGAAATGGAAGGTTATCCCTGCCTTTTGCTAGAGCCATTTCAATGACATAGCAGGTCAGAAGACTGGCTGCAGTGAACTAAAAAGGATGGAAAGCATGAAGGGGAAAAAAAAAAAAAAAAAAAAGCAAGAGCAAAAGAGAAGACCAAAAAAAGTAAAAGCAATTTTAGACTATTTTTTGGAGCTGCCTGGCTTTTTTACTTGTAAGTATATTAATTCAGCTATAATAAAAGTTAAATAGGCTTTATATTTCTGTGAGAAAATGACTCCCAATTACAATCTACTACCTTGACAAGTTTCAGACACAGTTCATCTTAGAGCCTGACTATATTAATTCAAATGAATGACATAAAACCAACACTCCTACAACATTACTATACCACCACTAATTCTTCTTTCATGTAGTTCAAAATAAATAATACCTATAATTATTTATAGTAGAAAAGGTGCTTTATTTTACAAATCATTAGTACATAATACATAAAACTACCTAAAATCACTTAGGAAACACATCAGTTATATCTTAAATGGTCAAAGACTACGTCTACTTTGCACTCTACTTCATTTATGATCAGATGCCTGTAATAATTTCAAATACTAATCTCTTCATATCCAATGTTACAAATGGTTTTTATGTTACAAGTGCTATGATTTTTTAAATAAAAATGTCTTCAGTTATAGTGGACTATATCTCTAATCAGAATAAATCTTTGCTAGTCTACAAGTCTTGGGAATAATGGATCAACAGTTTCACCTTCTTCTGGATGATTGTATTTAGGTTATGAGGCAGAGGTACCTCATGCATGCAATCAAATTCAATTTTTTAATACAGACAAAGATAAGTTTATATATACCTTATTTCTACTTAAGTTGCCAAAATAGTTTACTAAACTAAAAAAAAAGGCAATATAATTCTTTACAAAAGATAATTCTAAGAGCACGCAACATCAAAAATATTTTTACGACTTATGTGAACCAAAGTTCAGAGCATTGGAAGAGGACTCTGATGTGAAGCCTTGTTACATCTGAGTTGTTTCCCCACTGGGAAGAATAAAGAAATTAATTTAACTCAATGTAAATCCTCTTATGAAAAATATGCCTGGGCCAGGGGTGTAGCTCAGTGGTAGAGTACATGGTTAATATGGAAGAGGCCTTGAATTCAATCCTCAGCACCACCAAACAAACAAACAAACAAACAAAAACCTATATGATACAGCCTACCTATACACAGAGAGACCTTCATTTAGAAAATGTGCAAATCATAAGATGCTCTATGTGCTCTTCTCATTATTTCCCCAATTCATTCTGTTCATGAACAGACAGCTCTAAGATCTCTTTATTAATATTAATGTCAAAGCCACAGAGATTTCTTAGTGACATATTTCAGTCACCAATCCTTTATGGAAAGATAAACATGACTGGTGCTTAATGTACTAATGCCAAATTAAAAAATAAAAGAATCTGGGCTAATTCTCAAAGTAAGAAGATTTATTATTTTAACAAATCCCTTGGTATAGAAGTCTGCCTTTCCCTCTCAGAAGCAAGTTATATGTTAGAACCACAAGTTCATATGCACCTTCAGGTCTAGAACAATAGAAGCATTTAAGCAAAGTAAACTAAATCAAATAATAACTAGGAATAAATGTGCACACTCAAATATTCTACTTTTGCTTTAAGTCAACTTATTCCTTATTATGTATTTCAAGATACAAACTGTTAATTAATGCAAAGAAGGGGTTAAAAGACAGTTTTTCTAATAAAGCAGATAAGTAAAATAATTGTGCTTGAAAAGTACACTTATAACTTTCCATTCTTATTTTGTTTATAACTATGCATACACATATACACAACAAACCCTAGCATTTGGTATGTGCAAAATTGCTTACCATTTATTTAAATTTTAACTTTGGTTAAATATTTGCTTAGCCTGTATCAGACACATTATGGAAGCTATGCAAATGATTACAAACATAATAATGAGGTAAGTAAAATTCTACTAGTGCAAAAAGCAAGCATATGCCAAAAGCCAAGCATATGAATTCAACGAATGCAAAATGAAGCTCTCACCAAGGGAGTTGCTCAAATAACAAACCAGAGAAGCTCCTTGTAAACATGGTTTGTAAAGTACACATTTAAAGATTAAAGATTAATATAGCCACAAAAAAGGTATTATAACAACACCATAGTAGTGCATTTATTTTATCTTTAGAGTTTGGAAACCACTCATTATATGTCTAACAGTTTGCATATTTTCTTCAAGAAAAGTTAATTAGTGAGACACGTTAATTACAAATACTGTAGTATAAAAATCTCAGTTCTTTACAAAAATTATATATTAAAATATTCTATACACTTTAAATTAGTAACTGGAACATGCATATATATCAGTTCTGCACAATTAAATTCATCTTTCCTGGGGCTATCATACATAAAGTTTGAGGACGTAGCTACTCAGTCACCCTAAACCGGCATGAGGTTATGTGGTACAAAAAAGATAGATCTATGCCCTTAGAGTTATTGCAGCTCTAGTTTGACATATCTTTTCTGCAATTATTGCTCTGTATATATTCAGTCCAGATTTGAATAGGCAGTGGAACCAGGAAATTCCTCAAAGGTTGAAAACAAGTTACCTATAGCAGAATGTTAATAATGCTTATCTGCATCTTTAAGGTTGTCAGGAACCTGAGTTAGCTGTCTAATGCTTACATTTCCATTGTAAAAAATTTATACAGTTTTGAGGTAAAAATAATGCAAAAATAAAACATCTAGAGCATTTACAAAAATCTTACAAATGTTCAAAACACTATTTCAAAACTTGTGTCCAGTTAAGGTGCTTCTTTCTTTCTGTAATAGGAGGGTGTATACTTAATTTTGAATTTTAAATTATGAAGTTTTAATTTCAGCAAAAGCAAAGTTAGAGCCCATTTAGACTCTGACACATGAAAATGTTCATGGATATACTCCACTTCCAATGAAAATAAAAAATTTTAGTGCTCAAGGTAAACTTTTTTAAACTTCCTCACCTGTTAATATGGAAATTAAGAGCTACATAAGTTAAGTGCTTTTTACAAATCAAGAATACCCATTATTCCTTTTTGTACCTTATCATGATTCTTGGAAAGTAAAACTGAATTTCTGAATTTGCCTTTCTCTTCTAATTTCTTAAGCTTTGTGCTAAATGTAAATAAAGAAAATAATCAAATGGCTATTAAAATTAATATCGCAAATATTATACAATAGAAGATAGTTATGAGAGGACCACTGCTCATACAGAATAAAGCTAGAAGGAATACTCAAAGGGCATTCACAACATAGAGAACACTTACGACAGTTAAGTGTACAACACCTAGTTACTAGAATCATCCCAATAACTCTGGGAGGACTGCATTACAGAGCCTTTATGAAAGATATTGGGGTAATAAGGCCTACTAGCATTTTCTTAATTTTACTACTTTTCTTTGTAAAACAGCTATATGGGTAAGGAAGAATCCATATACTAATTTTCAGAGAGGCTTTGCTTATTTTCTATTTTTATTTGGATCTAGAATTGAGCAAATACATTTTAAGAACAACTTACAAACTCAAATTCATAACTGCTAGAAATACAGCCAGAAAATACTCTTTTAAATGACAAATCTTCAAACCAGTTACTAATAAATAATCATCATCACAACAGCTTCAGTACAAAACAATTCAATTTAAAGGGGCTTTCTTATTGTTACCTTGAAGCCATCGAACTTGTGTGGCTGGTCCGTAACCCTTTTCATTCTTTGCTGATATCCTGAACACAATGGCAGGCCTGGATGTATAATCAATATGTGCATTTGCAAGTTGCCCCGCAGTCACTATACATGATGTTTTAAGACCACAATAAATCCTCATAAACACAAGTTGACTTGGATTATCTTGTATTTGTGCTGTGCGGATAGCCAAGTAGGCTGAATATTCCAAAATATTTCCAGAAGGTGAAGTTGGAGGCTCCCAGGAAAGGTGGATGCCTTCAACATTCTAGAAAAGGGGGAAAAACAGGTAAAGGTTCTCAAGTTTTCTCTATTATCACTTACAATGTTAAATATATCAGTAGATCACAAAATGCTTCTTTTTGCTAATGTAATTAGGTTGCATCAGATGTTAGATGTTAGATCTCTTATTGTTGACTTTTAAGAACCTACCAACTCGACAGCACCTAACAACAACAATAACAACCTTAACTGGATCTACAATGTTAAATTTATGCCCACTTCTTATAAATACAGTGCTTAAATGTCTGTAATATTCCAAAAGCCTGCAGCTGTAGCCCTGTGGCATCCAGTCCCGTCAGATCTTGGAAGCTAAGCAGGGTTGGACCTGGTTAATATTTTGGATGGGAGACCACCTGCAAATACCAGGTGCTGTAGGCTTGGGAGAAGGACCTGGTAACCCACTTCCAAAAAACAATCTGCCACTGAAAACCCTATGAATAGCAGAGAAGCACAAGAACAGTGTTTTGTTTGTTGTAGAGAGGGTCGCTATGAGTTGGATACCGACTTGACGGCACCTAACAACAACAACAACAAATGCAGACCTTTTCTTCTCTAAGGAAAGATGGGACATAGGGTAAAATATAATCCAATTTCATGTGTTCTACTAAAATTTAAGATTCCCCACCATCAACTTTTGGGTCTATATAACAGTAAGAATAAAGCCAACAGATTTTCCTCCCTTTCTGGGATTTAGATGCTGTAATTCTGTTTAAAATTTAGTACTCAAAAATACCATGAGTGACTATCAAATACGTTTTTTAAACTTTTAATCTACCTCATTTAGATATCTCTCATTTTGTCAGATGCTAACAAGAATTTATGAACATAGTTTACTTCATGTTCAAAGTTTCACATAATTTAAATTATCAACAAGTATTGATCTGACAGCTTACCTTTGATATTCTGACTGCAGAAGGGGCTCCAGGAAAACCAGGAATACAAGTTTTAAATTCACTGATTTTGCTGAAAGGGCCTATTCCACAACCATTGATTGCAGCAACCCTGAATCTGTATCCTGTACCTGGAACAAGGTCTTGTTTCTTAAGCAAACTATAGTCAGGTACGTCTGCATTTCCCACCTAAGATGTAACATACAGAAAAGTCAGAGAAGAGGCACAATTAATTTATTATTACTTATAAATTTTAATTATTTAATTTTCATTAAATAAAACTTTTAAAAAATGAATTATGTTTTAAGGTTCTAGTTGACATTTAAGTGTTTTCCTCTCTCACACAAGGAATAAACCTTCCAATAGAGAACCAACTAAACCCATAAACCACTCTCAAGGTTCCTAACTCACCTAACTTTTTTTTTTCCTCTGCTGGGGATTGAACCCATGACCTCGCACATGCTAGACACGCACTCTACTGCTGAGCTACACCCAGTCTTCAAGGTTTATAACTCACAGTGTAGAAAATACATCAATAGTTACCTTTGAGATGCTTTGCTTCCCTTTTGGCAGCAGATAAAACTGGCTCACCAAAGCTGTGTTGTTTTTAAATATTCCCACATCACACCACTGTCGTTCTGTTTTCACTGTGGCCACTGGATTTGAAGGAGTCTCTTTCTAATTTTAGAGAAAGAAAAAGTTATTAAGACTTTTATTGAGCATATGTGAAACTTCAAGATTATATAAATCCATGCAGTGATCTACAAGTAGGTATATGGATAAACACCACATCATTAATAGTTCATAAGTAAATAAAGTCTTCACAGATTAGATTAACTGACAGTGAAAAAGGGATGCCAATTCAAACACAGGAAGTGACAGGCATTCTCCAGGTCAGTAGCTCTGTACTATCAACCTGGCTGGAGTTAGCATGCTTTCCAATCAGTGACATATTAAAATGCCAGCTGTTTTTACAGAATAGAGTCATTTCAGAGATTCTCTCAGAAAATATAATCCCTTTAGTGAAACATTACAACTTGCTCCAAAAGGAGTAAAGAAAGAAAAATTCATTCCAAGCTGGCTTTTTCTAGATTTGGAAACAACTAGCAAAAATTCAGTGATCTTTGTACTTGAAATACCTGTGATTCTCCAAACCTAAAAGGAGAAAAAATGTTCAAAACTAAAATGCAATTTCAATATACTTTAGTATATACTAAAAACAAGAATAAACAGTTTTACATTTTTTACCCTGCTTTAAAAACACACAAACTTCCTCTACCTTAAGCTACTTTTAGTGATAAGTGAATTATACTTATCCCTGGAACTAACCTTTTAAAGCCATCTTCTTATAAATGAGACACTGTTTCCAGAAGCTCAAAACAAATGTGCACTTCAGTTATTTATTTCTGTCTTAAATATATAACAGCAGAGGTACATGCTTATCATTCACATTTTTTTGTTGTTGTTATTTAGGCTATCACACATGACAAAGTGAACTAACTAGAAGAATATTTAAGGTTAAAAAAGGAACAGCTTTAAACTTGTCTTCATTTTTTAAAGTTGTAAAAACTGTTTTTAACAACTTTTATAAAACAACTGGCTCCAACTGAAAAAAAAAGTACAATTCTGGCTGATGCATTGCAAAACAGATCAAGAGAAAAAAATTCATTTTAATAATCCCTTCCTGAGAAGAATCTAAGAATACTAGGACTTAACATTCTGGAAAGGTTAAAACTGATGAAGGTAAATAAACATGATCAAAATCCAAACATAAATAAATAAATAAATAAATACATCTTTAAAGTGAAGGTAAATTAAATATATGGACAACTCTTAGAGATCCTAAAAGATAACATTAGCTCAAATAAAAACCTTTGCTCACAGCAATAAAGTTGAAATGACTAATAAAATATCCTCAAATTTGCAAATATTTTTTCCCAATTATTGGCTTGTATTTTCTTTCTCTTAACAATATCAGCAAAAATTTAAAAATCATATATCCTCAAAAATATGTATATATGTATGTATTATCCTTATAGTTCTCTAATTAAGACAATCTTTGGTGTATTTGTGCGGCACTTTCCTAGCATTTTAAGTTTGGTGTCATTCAAACCAACTTTCACCTTCCATGAAATAACCCAATGTCAGAGATTATCAGGCAATCCTACATGTATGTGAATCCATTATTGCAGTATTCTATTGTGTTCCTATGAAGTAGCTAGGAATATAGCCATCCAAGTTTTTGTGTTCCAAAACACATCCTATCTTTTAACTATTAATATAACTTACATATATACACATGTATACACATATGTATGTGTTTACATACACATGCCTGCAGCCGTACCACCACGGCATTCAATCCTGTCAGATCTCAGAAGCTAAGCAGGGTTGGGCCTGGTTAGTACTTGGATGGGAGATTGCCTGGGAATACCAGGTATTGTCGGATTGGGAGAAGGACCTGGCCATGTACTCCCCCAAAAAATCAGCCTTTGAAACCCTATGAATAGCAGAGAAGCACTGGTAATAGTGTTTTGCCTGTTGTATGTAGGGTAACTATGAGTCAGACACCAAAACAATGGCACCTAACAACAACAACATATACACACACATATTTCTGATTATAAAAGTAATATATTTCATTATATAAAAATATAGAAAGAGCTGGGTGGAATGGCATACTCCTGTAATCCCAGCAACTAGGGAGTCTGAGGCAGGATTGTGAGTTTGAGCCCAGAGGCAGCCTTTCCAACTTAATGAGACCCTGACTCAAAAGTAAAAAATAAGAAAAGGAGAATAGGGTGCAGTTCATCAGTAGAGCATGCGCAGGAAAAAAACTAAACAAGCAAAACAAAAAACAACAAAAAAGACAAACATAGAAAGTACAAAGAAAGTCAAAATTACCTGTGCCCCTATAATGTGAAGAGATCCATCTAGCAGTTTAGTGCATATGGGTGTGGGTACATGTGAGAGTATGAATGTATGTATTATCTGCATTTTTAATCAAAACTGGGACCATAGAATATGTATTATTATTTTATCAATTTTTTTTCACTAAACATTATATTATGAACATTTTCCTATTCAAACATTTATTTCTAAATTTATGTCAATTTATTACTAAATGAGACCCGAGAACCTTTTGATGAATTTTATTTAGAAGTTCCTCAGCATTTAAAAGTAAACATGCATCATCACCAGGTCATGTACTTACAGAAAAGGGCATTGCTGTAGCATGAACCTCTACACGGCTGATCTTAGTGGCAGGCAGAGCACATGCTTCATCAACTAAAAAATAGACAAGTGATCTGTTAAGTCTTATGTAATCACCAAGACATTAAAATATATCTATAAATACACAGATATTTTATACTTAAAAATAGTAAAGATGATAAGTTTCTGAGGAAAAACTAGCCAGAGAGGGAATCATAATAATTAGAAACATGGACTTTTTCACTCAAATTAAATTTCACTCAAATTCATACAGTTCATTTTCATAAGAGTTTGATGACTAGAACTCCAGACAATGTTTACCAAAGATGAAACACAATTCCTGTTGCAAAAGAACAAGCATTTACAAAGTTAGAAGTCAATCACGCTGAGAGAATTGTTAATCCACAATCTACAACTAATTTTTTTCTAAGGAAAAAAGTTTGCTGAATTTATTCACGATAGGAAAGATACATTCTGATTGCACCTCAGTGTGTGCTAAACCTAAATATTTTATGTAAGGCAGCAAGGAATATTTTAATGATTTTAATTGAAATGCTTTATCTGTAAGATGAAATGCAATTCCCATCTAAAACAGATAAATTTGATGAACTTATATACATAAATGGTTCAAAATACAGTATGTGAAACACATTTCAAACCTTCAGATTTGGTACTGAATGTTGTTAGTGAAGTTTCATCTTTAACAACTGCCCCATTTGTACTGGATGATTCAGTTTTAATGGTCTGCTGGGTTACCATAGTTTGTGTGCTGGAAACAGTACTGGATGCCGAAGTTTCAGGGATTACTGTTCTTAAGTCCAGGCAACTACTTAGTACACCTACATTTGCTGAAGTGTGGGGACCTAAGTTTAAAGGGAAAAGATCAATTATTAGCATAATACCTGCAGGTAATTATCATGTCTTATTGTGTTGTCATACATTTCTTTGTACTTTCAGTTTTAAAAATCATAAACATGAGCACCGTAAATGGCACTAGCAGGAATTAACTATTAAGCATAAAATGTTTAGAAATAAAAGTGCAATATATCCATAATGGATGTCCAACGTCTCAACTCCCTCTTCCATGCTGAACATTAAACCTTTGTTCCCTACTAAATCACAGATTAAATGGGTTTGCCTCTCATTCCAGGGGGGAAATATTGACATTATCAGGCATGAATTCCCTCAACCAGAAATGTACTTATAATCACACCTATCTTCCCTGTCTTCTCTTCCATTTCAGAGGATGGGCTGACCTCTCCCCTGAGGAAGTTTAATCTGTCTTCCCATGCACTTGGACCTTTGCTCTTCCCGCTTTAATCCATTCCCTTCCTCATGTTTTGGGACCTTCATTCATCAATCATTCCTGTCTCTTCAGAACTTTCAGATTCTTCATTAGTAGTTTTTGGTTCTCAGCCCATAGACGTCATCAAGTCTTTCAAGCCCATAAACATATCTTTCTTGATTATAAGTCCCCTCCAATTAGCATTTTCCCTCATTAATTCCCTTCAGGGCAACTTCTATTTCCTTGATCTCCCCTAAGTTTGGTTTCGACAACACACTGCTCCAATGAAATGGCTCTGGCAAACATAAGTGAGTTCCACAGGATAGTTTTTTTTGTTGTTGTTATTGTTATAAAAATATTTTGTTAATATTATATTGTTGTTGTTAGATGCTGTTGAGTTGGGCCTAACTCATAGTGACCCTATGCACAACAGAACAAAAACACAGGATATTTTTCAATTTTCATTTACTTGATCTTTCTGCAATGTAAATAATACTGACCATATATTCCTTTTTGAAGCTGTTTCTATGATTTGTATTCATTCATTCTACAATACTAAAGATCTTCTATCTATCAGACATTGTACTTGATTCTATGATGGTGATGCAAAGCAGGCAGTGTTCATGCCCCATGAACTCTCATTTGATAGAGAGAGACATATTTACAGAAATAAATAGTCACAAACTGTGATGCCCACTACCTAAGTGGGTCAGGCAGATGGAAACCAGCATTTTTGCCTCTTTCTAACCTGCTGATGGGAGAAGGATATGGCATCCACTCCCAGAACAATCAGCCATTGAAAACCCTATGAGGGTCACTATGTGTCAGACCTTACTAGACCGCACCTCACAACAACAAACCTGCTGGGGGCTCCCTTCTCAGTCTGTTCACTTAGGTTCTCTTCTTCAAATGATGCTGCCTTTTTCTATCCCTCTGCATTTTTTCTCTGTGATTCAAATATCCTTTGTGAATCATTCATCTCTCAAATATGTATGACTGGGGCATTGTACCAGCTGCTGGGAATCCAGCAGTGGACAAGTCAACAGAGGCCCCTGATCTTATAGAACCAACATTTTAGATACTCTTGATATCTAAATTTATATTTCCAGTTGGGAATTGCCTCCTAGACTCTAGACCTAAGTACCCAAATCCAATTGCTCAGTAGAAATCTCCACCAGTATATTCCTCAAACACACTAAGTTCAAAGAAGAGCCCTTTTCCAAATCTGTTCTTGCTCCTATATTTTCTATCTTGATGAATTATCATTACCCTCTCTGACATTTAAGTCAAAAAACAAAGTTGTGTTCAAGTCACTTTTATTTCTCATATCCAACTAGTTGCCAAGTTTAATAAATATGACTTTCTAAAAGTCTCTTCAACAATGTATTATCTCTACTCCATCCTACCCACAGTTTAGTCTCTATGTAGCAACTCCTCAAGTCCTAAAAGAATCCCTAGCCGGGCGCAGTGGCGCACACCTGTAATCCCAGCAGCTTGGGAAGCAGAGGCAGGAGGATCACAAGTTTGAGACCAGAGGCAGCTGTTGAAATTTAGCAAGACCCTGTCTCAAAAAAAAAAAAAAATAAAAAAATAAAAAAAACAGGCTAAGCATGCAGCTCAGTGGTCCAGCACTTGCAGAGCATCCAAGCGCGAGGCCCAGGGTTCAACCCCAGTACTGCAAAAACAAAAACAAAACAAAACAAAAAGAATCCCTAACAAATTTTTCAATAATTTCCTTCTATATTTTTTCCTGATAGGTTAGAAAATTCTTTCAGGGCAAAAAAAAATTTGATCCTTTGCTTTTGGAAATACTCTTGAGCAACTACTCAGTGTTCAGAGAAAAAGTCAAACTCCTATTAACCTGAGACTGAGTGCCATTCTATGACACAACTGTCTGTGATGTGCCAGGCACTGCTGTACATCTGCTCTGTTTTTATCACTTGCCGAGAATTAATCTTATTCAAACTGCTTTACAGTCTAAGAACTACAGGACATTAAGATTCTGAAATTACATATTTATAATCCCAGCAACGGGGACTGTGATTTAGTTCAGTAAATAGTAGAGCTCAGTAGAGCACTGCGCTGCAGTCTCTGAGGTCCCAAGTTCGATTCCCAGCACCACAAAAATGGGAGAAGGACCTGGCAATCCACTCCCAAGGCAATGCCAAAACAGTCAGCCATTGAAAACCCTGTGAGGGTAGCTATGACGACAGTACCTAACAACAACAACAATCCTAGCAACTTGGGAGGCAGAGGCAGGAGGCAGGACGGTGGGGAGTTCAAAGTAGGAGGTAGCCTGTGTAACTCAGCAAGATTCTTTCTCAAAATAAAAAATAAAAAACGGAGTGGGGGTGTGCAGCTCTGGGAGAGAGCACACACAAAGCATGTGTGAGGCCCTGGGTTCAAACCCCAAGTACCATAAAAAAAAAAAATAAGATTCTGAAATCTCAAAGATCATATTTTCTTTCACAGTATCACCTTCTTTGCAACACAAACACATGGAAAATCAGTTTAAGAAAGAAATTTAAGTTGAAGTCCAGGACCAAACTTTTATAAATAGAAGCAAACAATTCCCTTACATCCAGAAAGTCAATAAAACAACAAAAAAAAAGTTCTCATCTTCTACAAATAATGCAATGAGAAAAATTATACACAATTATCTTCCTTGAATATTTTTACCTGCTACAGACTCATAAAAAATGGAAATAAAAAGAATAGTCATCTTGTTAAATTTAAATAGTTGAAGAATTAGATATATACACCCGCTATCAATATTTTTCAAATTAAAAATAAAGTCACATGTTCCTATGTCAGGGATATATCAGAATGGGATTGATATAGTAATCTCAGATATTGGAATCAGAAGCAATGCTTAATATATCTCAAATGGCATCACAATGCCCAAACTCAGATGTCATGTAAGACCCTTCTTCATTTAAATTCCATACTCACAACTAATCTTTACTATTCAGGCAAGTGTCTATATCATTCTGGGTTCAATATGGGGAAAACGGATTAAAACCGTAGAACATGTACTGTTTCAGTGACTCAAATTCCTGACCAGTGTTATAAAGGTCTAGTTTCATGTAAAATATCAGCCTCATACCTTCATTTTTCCTTAGCATATCCGCCATACAACTATTACGATTAGAAGCATTAGATGCCAAAGATGAATGCAGAATAGTATTAGAATCTGTTGTGTTGAAATCTGATTTGTTTTTCACTGAAGTTCCTTTCATTGCTGTATGTTCAGTTTTTGCACTGTTTATTGTATCACTGATCTACAAGAAATAATAGTTTATTGTAGTAAGCAATGTTCAATGAAATAAAAGTACATGTAAAAAAAACAAGCAAAATGATTTACAAGTAAATGCTTTTGAAAATAAGTTTATAAAAGTATAAAACATTTAAAATTATATGCTTAATTTCTATGGAATTAATTTTTTAATTTATAATAGTTTTTAAGAAAACAGTTTCTTTTTACTTAATCTCCATACTCAAAAGACCAGATTTTTGTTTTGTTTTTTTGAGACAGGGTCTGGCTTCATAGCCCAGGGTAGCCTCAAACTTGTGACACTTCTATCTTTACCTCCTGAGTACTGGGATTACAGGAGTACACCACTGTGCCTGCCAAAAGACCAGTTTTGAAGGGGAAAAGGAAGTAGGATATATTTTGAGAGGAAAAAAGAACCTATGGTTTTTGTTTGTTTTTGGGACAGGGTCTCACTATGTTGCCCAGGCTGGTCTCGGACTTGTGGGCTCAAGTGATTCTCCTACCTCAACCTTACAAGTAGCTGGGACTACTGGCGTGTACCACCACACCCAACTTAAATTCTGCATTTTTAAATGGTAGCTAGTATTATGGTTGGGATTTGGCTCAGTGGGTAGAGCGCTGCGCTGCAGTCTCTGAGGTCCCGAGTTCAATTCCCAGCACCACAAAAATGGGAGAAGGGCCTGGCAATCCACTCCCAAGGCAATCCCGAAGCACTCAGCCATTGAAAACCCTATGAGGGTCGCTATGAGTTGGATACCGACTCGACGGCACCTAACAACAACAACAACAACAGCTAGTATTACAAGTAAATATTTATGTAATACAGGTGAGAACATGAAAGCTTCTGAGTTGAACATTCTGGTCACATTTTTTTTAACACAGGTCAAACAAGTAGTCTAAAGATCTGATGATTTCTAAAAAGCAAAATCTCAGTGACATGGAACCTTCAAGTAAATGAATTATTCTGTATGACTGAGTTTTCCATAAAAATACTTAATACATATACATATCAGTATTCTTTTTTTTTTTCCTACAGTATTGGGAATTTGAACCCAGGGTTTCACACATGCTTTGAAAGTGCTCTCCCATGGAAATGCACCTCTGACCCATTTTTTACTTTTGATTTTGAGACAAGGTCTTGCTAAGTTATGTAGGTTGCCTCCGGCCTCAAACTTGAAATCCTCTTGCCTCTACTTTCCAAGTTGCTGGGATCACAGGTGTCTGCCACCATGGCCAGCTCCATATCAGTATTCTTTACCATTAAACATTTTGGATAGGAATCTTTCTCATGACATTTTTCTTTGTCTTCTTTTTAAATTACTTATTTATTAAACATTTTTAGTAGTAATTTTTAACGTACAACTTAACAGGCCTCATTACGACATTTCCATACATGCATTTCATTGTACCTTGCTCACATTAACTTCCGCCTTACTCTTTCAAGAACCTCCATCCCTAATCTCTCCCTCACCAACAATGGTCTTCTTTCTACTTGCATGTCTTTTTTGTGAGTATATATCTATATATGTATATCCTGATTTTTTTTCTTTTCTCCCATTACCCTCTCTTCTTGCCCCTCCCCCTTTTCTTTAGTCCATTATCTTTCTCTACTTAGGTCCTGTCTGCTTTCATGGTCTATGTTTTAATAATGAATACATATTGAAGTCTAACATCCACATGTGAGAGAAAACGTGATGTTTATCTTTCTGGGTCTGGCTTAATTTGCTTAAAATGATGATCTCTAGTTCCATCCATTTTCCAGCAAATGCCATAAATTTGACCTTCTTTATGGCTGAATAAAACTCCATGGTGTATATATACCACAATTTCTGTATCCACTCATCTGCTGATAGACACCTAGGTTGATTCCATATCTTCACTATTGTGAATAACACCACAATAATCTTTGTCTTCTTAAATACACTATAATGAATACATTTAAACTTTTTGACAGCTCAAGTCATCAATGTGAACATCAGTAATTATATAGCAATGCCTATTAGTCTACTGAACCATAAAAGTGACCTGGCTTTGAAATAATCCAATACTGCTGCTCCATTTTATTTACTTGTTTTTTGTTATTTTTGTGCCTCTACTTTTATTGTCAACTGTTCCAATTTCTCATGGCTCTAAGGTCCTCATCATAACATGCCATGGACTTGCCCTCAGTTGGTAGGGATGGTGTTATTGTTGATAAAGATGATTAGCTAGTCAATGTGGCATAGGACTATAGTCCCAGTGACTCAGGAGGCTGAGGCAGGAGGATTGCAGGTTCAAGGCCAGAAGCAATCTGTGCAATTTAATGAGACTCTGTATCAAAAATAAAAAAGGGGCTTTGGGTGCAGCTCAGTCGTGGAGCACTTGCCTAACATGCACAGACCCTGGGTGAAACCTTCAGTATTGCAAAAATAAATAAATGATGATGATGTTAGCCACAACCATAATGCCCAGTACTGTGTCAGGCATGGTACTACAGACTTGTAAGCCCTGTATCTTACTTAATCTTCAGAAGAATTCTATAAGTTGGGTAATATGAGCTGTACTATAGATGAAGAAAACAATTTGGAGAACTTAAGTAATACACATACAGTCAGGTGGGTAGTAAGCAGCAGAGCTAGAAACTGAACCCAGGTTTATTTCTCTCCAAAGCCTCCATATTATGGTGGCTTTTGGGGGCTGGTGGTTAACTGAGTTCGTCAAGTGCTGCTCCACACTTTCTGAGGATCCTGGTTGGATCCCCAGCACTGCAAAAATAGGAGAAGGATGTGGCAGTCCACTCCAGAAACAATCCCAAAACAATCAGCCATTGGAAACCCTATGAGGGTCGCTATGAGTTGAACCCTGACTTGATGGCACCTAACAACAAACAACAATGTGCTGTTTGCTTAAAAATCAGACAATGTAACCAGAGTTATATAAAATAAGAAATAAATACTTAGATTTTTGGTGAAATTTGGTAGATTAAATACATGTACATATATTTCAGAAGAGTCCTCCAAAAAACCAATTCAAATAATAAGAAAGAAAGAAAATATAAAATATAAAGTGTAAACTTATAAATAAGATGTTAAGTAGAAAAAGCTAGAAGCTCAGACCTCGATATGCAAACTCTCTGTGGTGCAAGGCCCAAGAAGGCATCAGGTCTGTGGCAGAAGAGGTGGAGTGAAAGTAACACTGAGGACTGTCACAAGGCAGCCTGTATAAGAAGTGGCGGAACCCCAGCTCTGCTGTCCCAGCACACAAAGCCATATAAATTCCTCTTCCCCCTCTGAATTAAAGAAAGGAAATAAGTAGAAAGGTTGAAATGTGGGGCTCTACACTATAGTCTAGTGTCCCTCAGTGAAAGTGGTAGAGGGGCATTCATACTCAAAGTGGGAATCAAGTGACAGTCTACATGCCAAATGGGCAGGCCCACTGCCCCCACTCCTCAACTAGGGGCTCCTCGAATACCGACAGGCGGGTTTATAACACCCAGGGAAGAGGCTTGAGAATAGTTACTCTCATTAAGGTCTCCTACTCAGTAAGTCAGGCCCCTCATGCCTGCATCTCCCAAGTTCCTTATTCTGTAAAGCCTCACCTGGAAAACAAAAGGACAGTCAAGCATTTCCAGATATTTGATGACAGCCGCTGATGTGAAAGTACAAAATAAAAAAGAGCTTGCAGAGAGAAGAATAAAACTTCAACGTTTAAGGGAGAAAGCATACATTTTGACAAGATAAAGGAAGATACTACATTTGCAAAGCTAGAACAAGATGGTATAAAAGAAATAAAGATTAATATAAGGCTTTTAAAATATAAAATGTGATGGAATATATTTAAAATTGGATAGAGGATTTATAATACAAAATGAAGAAATTTCTCAAAAAATAGAGAAAACAGGAAACAAAAAGTAAAATTAAAGCCAGGTCTAGTGGCTCATGCCGGTAATCCCAGCAACTCGGGAGGCAGCGGCAGGAGTTTGAGGCAAATCTGAGACCAGATGCAGTCTGCATAACTTATCGAGACTCTGTCTCAAAATAAAAAGTAAAAAAACATGGGCTGGAGGTGTAGCTCAGTAATATAGCACATGCAAAGCAAGGAAGCACAAGGACCTGGGTTCAACGGTCCAATATTGCAAAAAGAAAAAAGAAAGTAAAATTAAAGGACTAGTTTAAGAAGACCATCATTCAACATGCATTTAAAAAAAATTAAGAGAGAGGAAAGGGAGGGAAGAAATAATGAGTAATGAAAGCCATGACTTTCCAGAGCAGTGGGATCCATAAGTCTATAGCATAACAAATGAAGGCATATACTTTAAAACATATCATTGAGATTTCTGAAAACTGGGGACAGAAAAAGCAGCAAAAAAGAGGTCATATACAAAAGAATCAGAACTCAAGAGGCATCGATTTCTCAACAGCAATACTGAATGCTACAAGTTGGTGTTTAAATTTCTGAGAGAAAAGTTTCCAATATAGAATTCTATAACTCAACCAATCTGTTAGATGGGAATACACTAAAGACATTTTCAGATACACGAGATCTCAAAATATTTACCTTTCATAAGCCCTTTCTCAAGAAATCACTAGAGGGTTTGTGACAAAATAAAGGAAAACACCAGGAAAGAAGGAGAAATAAGGTCAAGAAATGTGGGTTATTACACAGGAAAGAGAGACCAGAAATTCTTAGTCTGAAACAAGCAGAAGATCAAAGATGAAAGCTGTGGAGCAGGTCTGGAGGAGAATGAACATAGAGATAGAGGGCTCTAAGAGAGTGGGGTCCAAGGAGAAAAGGAAAGAAAAGAAACTGCTATTGATGCTTGAATTTGAGTATGAATAGGCAAGAAGAAAAGTAAGCAAATGAAAAAGTTAATGCCAAGGAAAACGTTGCACACCATATGGCTCATCTGTGAATATGTCACCATCATCATGTAAACATCAGATCTTAATTCAACTAAAATAGCGCAAGGATGTAGGAAGGGAGAAGGAAGAGATGAGAAATATTTTAAGATATCATCAGATCTTCATCTTATATTTTCAAGACATTTGATCTAAAATTAGAAAGTCAAGAAGTTGCAGCATAAAGACTTTATTTAGAAGTATGTAGTTAAAAACTAAAAGAAAGCTAAAATAGTTGAAAGCAGTTGTTTCTAGGGAGCAGGAATCAAGAGTAGAAAAGGATAGGGTAGGAAACCATTTGTCTCCATTGTAAACCATACAGTACCATCTAAGTTTGTGGTACATATACATATATATAATCAACATATAACATATGTATACATGTAACATCGGGAGAAGGATGTGGCAATCCACTCCCAAAGCATCTGAAAACAATCAGCCCCTGAACACCATGAGGGTTGCTATGAGTCAGAACCCGACTCTATGGTACCTAACAACAATAATACATGTTACATATAGTATATCTACTAAAAGAGGCTACTCACAAACTGTACAAACTATACTTGTAACATTCCCTTCCTGACATACTATAACATTTTCTGCATATTACTCATCCTCAGTAACGCTCAGAACATGGCTACTACATCAGTTTCCATGAAGAGTCTACTGATATAGACAGAAGTTTGCCAGACAAAAACAATGTATTATTCATTACCTTCCACAAAGACTTACTATGAAGTAGTTCATAAAGAGATAAACTCAAATACAAGAATAAATGCTCAATTTAGCCACTTATATTCTTTGGCAAATAATATGTGGCAAAGAGTATAATATACAAAATCACATTTAAAAATTTAAAATAAATGTGTGCAACATTTAGAAATGTAACAATATAAATACCTAAGTATAAATTCTACTAGATTAGTCTCTGATGCTAAATGTAATGAAACTAGGCTTCTCTCAGCCAGGGGTTCTCAAATCAGGCTACTGCTGCAACGGTCTGTGAAATGGTTTTTGGTGTTTTTGTTTTTTGTTTTCCTTTGTTTTGTTTATTTGTTCTGCAGGGCTGGGGATGGATCCCAGGGCCTTGGGCATACAGTGCAAGCAGCTACATCACTAGCCTTGAGGATTTCTTTAAAATAGAGTTTCCTGGGCATCTCAGAGATAATTCTGAGATGTATCCAGGATTGAGGACTCCTGTTCTAGAGTAATAGGCTAAACATCTTCACTAAAAAATGGCACGAAAACCACAAACATTCATTTGCCATCATAAGTGTTTTAACTTACACAGTTAGGAAGGATGCTATTACCACCTTGTCTGTGAGGGTCCATCCTGACTCCTGCAAGGATGAGAAAGTTTAGACTGATACACTCTTAAACAACATCAGTAAAATATATTATAACCAAATATTTTTAAAGTTATATGTTAAAGGCTTTAAAAATGATATCTTTATCAAACCTTACCTTTTTTATTGGAAATTTTTAATGTACACCTTAATGTGATTCATTCTAACATGCTTTTTTTTCATTGTGACATTTCCATATATGCATTTTGAAGTACATTATTCATATAGGTTCCCCCTTACCCTCTTGCATGCTTCCCCCCCCATCCCACCCTCCCCATCAAAGACTTCTCTATCATTTACTTGGTAATATTTTTCTATATGTCCTTGGGTTCCAGTTCTGTTTAAGATAGAAACTTTTCCTGCAGTGAACTTTGCCAAACCTTACCTTTTTTCTTAAGAGTTTGCTTAATAATTAACTGAAATCAGTTCTGAAAAAATGTATAAAATTAAATTTACTTTCACTTTCTAAGTGCCTGTTTAGTGAAAAATACTTTTGAAAGAAGGTGAAATATTCTTGAAAGCTAATTAAAAACAACTCCTCAACTCAAGTAACATAAATTTTAAAAGTAGACAAACGAATTGCAGAAAAAATTTTATTCTACTTATCTATGAATTCTGCTACAACCATAATGGCCCAATAGCCAACTTTCAGAGTTGAAACTCAACATATGTGACTTACCAGGTATGGATTGTTACATCATATTTTGTTTTGTTTTATTTTGTTGAGAAATGATCTGGCTATGTAGCCCAGACTGACCTCAACCTCATAAATCTCCTGGCTCTACCACCTCAGTGTTGGGATTACAAAGTGTGAGCTACCATCCTCAACTTAGAAAAATTTTCCTTTTCTTTTCTTTCTTTCCTCTTCTTTTTGGGGATATGTGGGGGTCTCACACATACTTTTCAAGTGCTCTGCCACTGGATTGTACCCCTGGCTCATTTTTTATTCTGAGTCAGGGTCTTGCTAAAGTATATGCAGGCTGTCTCGGGCTTTGAGCTCTCGATCCTCCTGTCTCTGCCTTTTGAGAGGATTACAGGCCTGCACCACTGCTCCTGGATTTCTTTTTTTCTTTTACTTTTTCTTTGGAAATGAAGTCTCACTCTGTAGCTGAGGCTGGCGTGGGACTCAATACGTAGCCCAGAGTAGCCTCAAATTCACCCTGATCCTCCTGCCTCAGCCTCTTATGTGCTGGGCTTACAGGCCACTACACCCAGCATATAAAATGTCTTAAACCAAGTTTAATCAGGGCCGGGTGCGGTGGCGCACGCCTGTAATCCCAGCGGTTTGGGAGGCGGAGGCGGGAGGATCGCAAGTTGGAGACCAGAGGCAGTCTGTGTAACTTAGCGAGACCCTGTCTCAAAAAAACTAAAAAAATGGACTGAGGGTGCAGGTCAGCAGTCCAGCACTTGCAGAGCATGCAGGCGTGAGGCCCTGGGTTCAACCCCCAGTACCACAAAAAAAAAAAAAAAAAAAAAAAAAGAAAAGAAACCAAGTTTAATTAGACTTTTCTGTAGCATACACTTTTTAAATTTATTTTCTGTTTTATTCTTTTTAGCATACTTTTTAAAAAGCATATGTGCATACATGCTTTCTTGAAGTATGACAATTATTTTACCTGGCATATTGAGTGCTGCTGAAGAATCAGATAATGCACCTTGGTATGGCAAGTCTGTATTCAACTGTAAAAGATAGCCCTCAACTATAGGCACTTCATCCCACTTGACATGGAAAGAGTTGGTAGTAGCTTTGATCAACTGTACTTGAGATGGCGCCGGTGGTTTCTCTAAAGAATAATATTGATATTATACAGTTAAATTTCAAATCTATCAACAATTTGCCTACATAGTTTGTGTGGATGGGAATTTTAAAAACATCAGTTTACCAAGAGAGGGAAAATTTTCTCGAATAAATATAGCTATGGAAGAAGGACATGGCAACCCACTCCCAAGGCAATCCCGAAACAGTCAGCCATTGAAAACCCTATGAGGGTCGCTATGAGTCGGATTCGACTCGACGGCACGTTAACAACAACAACAATAGTAGGTCAAATGAAAATAGTCTGAGGCTCTGGTTTTATTTAATTCCTTATGCAAATACATCTACAAACAAAGCAATCCAGTTGCAAACAAATTGAGTCATCAGATTAAAAAATCGTTTAATCCTAGAAGAGGGTGTGTGGAACCAAGCATTATATAATTACAGCTACATTATTTTACCTCCTTAGAAGTTCTAATCTTTTTAATTTTATGAACCAATTTGCAGCCAACAGCACATATGCTAGAAATCTGTTAAAGTTAACAAAGATGACTTGGGCATGATATTTTGGAAAAATGTAACTTCTCTCAAGTTAATACCCTCTTATCAAGACTTGTACTACCCAAAACATATACCTTGGTTTAAGATATCACTTATTGTTGTTGTTAGGTGCTATCTAGTTGGTGTTCAACTCATAGCGACCCTACATATAATAGGTGAAACACTATTGTCAGTGCTTCTCTGCTATTCATAGGGTTTTCAATGGCGGATTGGTTTTTGGGAATGGACTACCAGGTCCTTCTCCCAAGCCTACAGTATCGGGTGTTCCCAGGTGGTCTCCCATCCAAGTACTAACCACACCCAATCTTGCTTAGCTTCTGAGATCTGACAGGGTCGGATACCACAGTGCTAAGGTTGCAGGCAAGATATTACTAGTATTTCCAAAACAACCATCATAGACTTACAGAACTGGACAAAAGGGACTGAAATTATTTCTATAATATCGTTAGTACTCTTTTTCTTTGTATACTTACCATGTCAGGGAACTTCACAAGCCAGAGGCAGTACATTCTATCTTTGGACAGTTATGTGAAAAAATTTATTCTTCTAGTGAGTTGCAAGCTATAAGCCTTTAATTCATCTTTACAGAACAAGAAGTCTAATACTTATCTCAGTTTTAAATGTGGGTCTTTAGAGTAGGGATCAAACTGGTTCATGGACAAGATTCAGTCCAAGTCTGTTTTGCAAATAAAATTTTGTTGAAACATAGCTGAGCTTGTTTGTTTATATATTTTGTCTACGGTTACTTTCATGCTACAACAAATCGAGTATAGTTATAACACAGACCACATGGCCTACAGAGCCTGAAGTATTTCCTGTCTGACATTTACAGAAAAAAATTTGATAGCCCCATTTTAGAGGGTAATTAAACCTACTTCTTTCAACTATTCCCATGTAATATCCTCCATGGTTCCATTAACAATCCAGTTTATTTATGTTTCTCAAAGTAAGGCAACCTGTACCTGAACAAAAGCACCAGGAAGTACAATATACACATAACAGATGTTACAGGAAGAAAGAACAAAAAAATACCTAAAAGGTGTAAGTCAGTAAAATAAAGAAAATTCCCCAGACCTAGAGAACACGAGTTTCCAGACTGAAAGGGCTAAGCGCTCATCACAATGGATTAAAAATAGACACACAAGCTGGGCATGGTTGCACATACCCATGATTCCAGTACTCGGGGAGGCTGACACAGGAAGATGGTGAATTGAAGGCCAACCTGGGCTACAGAACAAGATTTGTCAAAACAACAACAATGATAGAATAAGATCATGAAATTCAAAACCAGCAGGGACAGAGAAAAATCTCAAAAGCTTCCAGAGAGAGGGGAGGAAAAGAGGTCACATTAAAAAGAACCAAAACTCAGAAGTTGTTTGGATTTCTCAAAACACTAGAACCTTGAAATAACAGAACATGCTTTAAAATTTTTGAAGGATAATGATTTCCAACATGGAATTCTATCTCTAAGCAACCTGGCAATTAAGCAGGAAGGATGAATGAATACATTTTTTCCCTTTTATTGATAAAGGCTGGTGGGGTACACAGTAACATAACATTTGCTTTTTCCATTATGCAACTATTACATCACTTTTGGTTACACTTTCATCACCTTATGACGTTTATGGAACCTTTTGACTAATATGTGGTAAAACTCGCATGCATATTTGGGTTATGTTCCATTTTTCCCATGTGCTCATGAAGTTGTCTCATTTATGATGAGATTATCCTCTCCCTCTTTATCCCTTTACATTGTTTCTTCTCCCCAGCCCACCTTCCACAATCTTCACTTCCCTTTGCTCGTCCCCTCCCTCCTTCTTCCTACTCTTTGTGTTTTTCCTTCTTTGCTAAGTTTAATTGTGCATTTTTACGTATCTATTTATGTGTTGGTTTTTTTCTTCCTTTAAGTATGACTCAGCTCCCACATATGAGTAAGAACTTATGGTATTTCTTTTTTTGAGCCTGTGTTGAACACATTTCCAAACAACGCAAGATCTCAAAACAATGTGTCATCGATGCACATTTTTCCTAGGATGTTCAGCAAAAAATGAGGAAATAAGATAAGAAAAGGAAAAATACAGGATTCAGGAAACAGGGCTGGGGTTTGGCTCAGCTGGTAGAGTGCTGCTTTGCACTCTCAAAGGACCCGGGTTTGATCCCAAGCACCGCAAAAACAGGAGATTTATGTGGCAATCCACTCCAGAAGCAATCCTGAAATCCTGAAACCAACCATTGAAAACCCTACAAGGGTCACAATGAGTTGGACTCGACTCAACAGCACCTAACAACAATGACAATAGGAAACAAGGAATCTGGCATAGCTGCAAGACAAAAGATATCCCCAGGAAGATGATGGAGACTTCAGGAAGACAGCTGTGCTCAATTTGCGGGGGGCAATCATTCCAGAGTTAAGGCAGGAGAGCTTTCTTCAAGACAATAAAATTTGATAAAATATCTGGTGTATCTAACCATGTGAGGTGAGATTTAGACAAATAATACAGATTGGATTGTATTAATGGTAAATACAAATTTAAAACAAACAAAACAAACAAAAATTACTCCAGGCAAATAAAAAATTGTGCACAGAAAGCTCAACTACAAATAATGTTGTACAGTCATTACATAAACCCAGAATACTCATCTAACAAAATTATGGCCTAATCATATTGAGGGGATGTAAGGTAGGGAAGGTGCAAGGAAGAAGGTGCAAGGAAGAATGGTGGGGGAGAAGAGAGAAATCCTTACATTCCATAATTGTTGTTATTAGGTGCCGTGGAGTCGGTATCCGACTCATAGCGACCCTCTGTACAACAGGGGAAACACTATTGTCAATGCTTCTCTGCTGTTCATAGGGTTTTCAATGGCAGATTGATTTTTGGGAGGGGGTTGCCAGGTCCTTCTCCCAAGCCTACAGCTTCTGGTGTTCCTAGGCGGTCTCCCATCCAGGTACTAACCAGGCCCTACCCTGCTTAGCTTCCGAGATTTGACGGGATCGGATGCCATGGGGCTACAGCTGCAGGCAAATTTCATAATAGAAAGTGGGTATATTATACCTGAACTGAAAAAAAATCAAAATCACAATATATGCATGTACATAATAACAATAGAGATTTGGAAGTAAACACCAAAAAATCATTGAGCAAAATTAGATTTTTCATTTTTCTACTTGCTACTATGCACTTCTTCCATTCAAAACATTTGTTGTTGTTGTTAGGTGCTGTCAAGTCGGTATCTGACTCATAGCGACTCTGTACAACAGGTGAAACACTATCATCAGTGCTTCTCTGCTATGTGTAGGGTTTTCAATGGCTGATTGACTTTTGGGAGAAGGCTGCCAAGTCCTTCTCCCAAGCCCACAGCACCTGCTGTTCTCAGGCAGTCTTCCATCCAAGTATGAACCAATCCGACCCTGCTTAGCTTCCGAGATCTGATGGGACCAGTTGCCACAGTGGTAATGGCTATAGGCTGAAAGCATTTAGTCTCAGTTATTCCATTTCATTTCTTGCTTTCCTTCTCTCTATCTTTCTTTCTTTGGCTTGGACCTTGCTACGTAGCTGGACTTGAACTCATGGCCATCCTCTGCCTCCTCCAAAGTGCTGGGATTATAGGTATGTACCACCTTACCTATTTTTTTGTTGTTGTTGTTGTTGTTGTTTTTCGAGACAGTGTGTTGCTACACAGCTTAGACTGGTCTTGATCTTGGGATTCTCCTGTCTCTGCCTCCCAAGTGCTGGGACTACAGTTATGTGCCACCCTGCCTGACTCTATTCATTATTTTACTAAGTATCTTTTTGTTTTTGTTTTTGTTTTTTAGTACTATGCAGTCGAACCCAGGGCCTCATGCACACTAGGCAAATGCTTTACCACTGAGTTACACCCCCAGTCCCTTTTATTTTATTTTATTTTTGCAGTAGTTGGGGGTTGAACCCAGGGCCTCATGCATGCTTTGCAAGCATGCTACCACTGACCTGCACCTGCAGCCCAGTTTTTTACTTTTTATTTTGAGATAGAGTCTCACTAAGTTGTGCAGGCTGCCTTTGGCTTCGAACTTGCAATCCTCCTGCTCTGCCTCCCAAATTGCTGGGATTAGAGGTGTGCACCGCTGTGCCTGGCTGTTTTTTAATTTTGAGACAGAGTCTCACTAAATTGCATAGCTGCCTCTGGCCTTAAATTCAAGATTCTCCTGCTTGGCTTCCCAAGTAGCTGGGATTACAGGTATATGTCATGGAGCCCAGCTTCAACTATTTTCTTCTTCTTCTTTTTTTTTTTTTTTTTTTTTGCAGTACTGGGGGTTGAACCCAGGGCCTTGAGCTTGCATGCTTTGCAAGTGCTGTACCATTGAGCGGCACCCTCATCCCATTTTTTAACTTTTTGAGACAGGGTCTTGCTAAATTACACAGACTGCCTCCCGTCTTGAATTTGCAGTCCTCCTGCGGGGACCTCCAGAGTTGCTGGGATTACAGGCGTGCACCACCACTCTCGGCTCAACTATCTTCTTAATACTTATATTCTTAATCTGTTCTTTTCTTTCTTTCTTTCTTTCTTTCTTTTTTTAGCCAACAGTTGGTTATATCAATTTACTTCACATAAGAACAGTATATTTCAGGCCTATGATTTCCATTGAATAACAACAAAAATAATCTGTACAGAAAACCCAAAGGTCTTAATCTCTTCTTAATACTAAACTTTTTACATTACAAAAGCAACACATGTTGTTGTAGAAAATACAAATAAGGAGAAAAAAAAAAACAGAAAAAGCTCTGAACGAGCACATAATCTCAGTTCTCAGATATTTCAGTGTATAACCTAAGTTTTCTCTTTATACACTTAAAAACAGTGGAGTCACAGGTATGTTTTACAATCTGCATTTCTTATATAACAAGAGACATTATATCTCCAGATCTAATTTCTCTACTGTCTTTAAGACTCATTTATTCACTACTTCATCTCATTTTAAACTTAGCATGGTCTTACAAAGCACTTACGTTCTCCAAAAGGCTATTTTCCTGATCTTAATAAATTATTCAAGCTAAAAACTTCATCATCTATTCTCCTTCTGTCACCTGCCATTCCCAATTTATCAACCTTTTCTGTCAGTTAGAACTCCAAAATACATCCTGAATTTATCCATTCCTCCCTTTCTCCATCATTACCACTGTAGCCTTCTTTATTTCTTTAACTACTCTAAGAGACTCTTAACTTGTCTCTCCGTGTATACTTTTGCCCTACTATACTTTATTTTCTACACATCTGACAGTGACCTTTCCAAAATGTCTATCAGATCATGTGGCCTCTCTCCTTCAAAATTACACATGACTGACTACTGTACTTTAAAATAATTCAAAGCAGGTACAAGACCCTAGGTTCAACCCCAATTATTGAAATGAAATGAAATAAGAAAATAAAAACAATTTAAAATCTACTATGATGTTCAAGATCCTACATGCTCTGTACCATGGTCACTTCTCTAATCTCCATTCCTATACTTTCTTCTTTGTTTACTTGGCTCATTTGTCCCCAAACACACCAAATGCTCTCATCTCTAGGCCCCCGGACTTGCTGTTCACTCTTCCTGCAGCGGTCCCTCCCGCCTTTTACACGAGGAGCTCCTTCTCATTACTTGAACACATCCCACAAGTCACCTTGTCACAGAAGCCTTTCCCGACTACACACTCTGAAGCAGCCCCATTCCCAGGATTACTACTCATTATCCCCATTTCTACGCCTTCTCAGAATGTAAGTTCTTTGCAAGCAGGGACATTATCAGTCTTGCTCATTGATGTTTTCAGCATTTAGAGCAGTTCTTGCTATATAGCTGTCAATAAATATTTATTGAAAATGGACATGACTTCCCCATTTAAAAAATGTCCTAATACTTACCAAAAAAAAACAAAAACAAAAACAAAAAACTTAGCCAGGAGCCATGGTACATGCCTGTAATCCAGCTAACTGGGAGGTTGAGGCAAGAGGATTGCAAGACTGATGTCAGAGGAAGTCTGTGCAACTTAGAATAAAGAAACAAAAAAGGGGCTGGTGGTACAGCTCAGTGGTAAAGCATTTGTCTCATGCACTAGGCCCTGGGTTCAAACACAACCCCAATAAATCACTAAATGAATGAATAAAAAAGTAATACTATTTTGTAGTAATTTTAGATTTACAGAAAAGCTGCAAAGAAGGTACAGTGTTGTCCTATACCTTCCCCCAGCTTCTCATAATGTTATGCATTTATTAAAACCAAGAAATTATCATTAGTGTAATATTAACGATCCTTCAGATTACTCAGATTTCACCAGTTTTTAAATATATGGCTTTTCAGTTAATTTTGTTTTGTTTTTCTGTTAATTTTTCTGTTCCAGGAACCAATCCGGGATATGAATATTCATTTAGCCATCTTGTCTCCTTAAGCTCTTCCAATTTGTGACTACTTCTTAGTCTTCCTTGTTTTTCATCACTTTGAAACTTTTGAAAATGGCTGTGGCATAGAATGCCTAGAATGTCCCTCAATTTGGATTTTTCTGGTATTTTCTCATGCTTAGATTGGGGTTGGCCTGCAGCTGTAGCACTGTGGTGTCTAATCCCATCAGAGCTTGAAAGCTAAGCAGGGTTGGGCCTGGTTAGTACTTAGATGGGAGACCGACTGGGAACAGCAGGGGCTGTAGGCTTGGGAGAAGGACCCAGAAACCCACTCCCAAAAATCAATCAGCCACTGAAAACCCTATGAATAGCAGAGAAGCACTAACAAAAGTGCTTTGCGTGTTGTACATAGGGTGGCTATTAGTCGGACACCAACTTGATGGCACCTAACAAGATAGGACTTACAGATTTTTGGGAAGTGCTTTCTTATCACATGATTATGAGGGGGAAATGGTATCAATATGACTCATCACTAGTGATATTAACCTTAATCATTTGATTAAGGTGTGCTTGTCAGATTTTTCCACTGTAATGCCAATGTTTTTTTCTCTTCTATAATCTATCCTTTGAAAAAGACTTTAAATCCACCCTACTTTCAATGAGAAGGGAATTAATATACTCTTCGGGAGTGGGGAGTACTTACACATATTATTTCTCATTTGTAATTATAGGAAAGAGAGGCAGCAGTATTTACATTAAGTCTTAAAAGACAGGCATTATTCGAGTATTTACCTAATGGAAGAATTTTATTTGTTAAGTACTCTTACCTACCAGTATCAAGATACCAAAGATCCTTGCAGCAAACTTGACTATTCAGTGCTTTTTTATAACCATCTCTTCCACTCCAAAAATATAATCGAGTGCCAATTGCAACAGCACAGTGCCCAGCTCTCGGTCTTGGCCTTGAATTTTTTTTATCTTCCTGAGAATCTGATACTAGGGTGGTCCACTCTGCTGTATCTAAAAAGACAGAAATATGCATGACTGATCTATTGTACTTAAACAACAAAACAACAAAAATTCTCTTGTTAAATAAATGTTATTTCAATGAGTAACTCTTAAAAGACTCACCTAGGTTTAGGTAAGAAAATGAACTGGTACATCTCCATTCACAATCATGAGGTGAAGTCTCAATATTTTCCCCCTTATGTGGAACCCATCCACCAAAAATATACATCCTGAACAACAACAACAACAACAAAAAAGTAGCTGATTTAATTTTACTTTTTGGATTTGACAGGCTAAGAATGAACTTTATTTTTTGACTGAAAGCTTTAAGACTTATTATAGTCTGAATCTATTCTATCCTCCAGATGTCATGTATTTAAGTGTTTGGTCCCCAAGTGGTGCTGCTGCCCAGGGAGGTAATGGAACTTTTGGAGTTGGGACCTAGCTTTTGGAAGTGGGTCCCTAGGAGTAGGCTTTTGGGGGTTTTACCTGGACCCCCACTTCTGGTTGTTCTCTCTGCTCCTAATCACAAAGATGTGGGGTTCTCTGCCACAGGCCCTGCTGCCTGCCCTGCCAATGGCTGCTCCGCCATGCCTCTTGACATCATGGATGGAGAGCCTCTAAAGTGTGAAGCCCAATTCAATACTCCTCCCATAAATTTGTTTCAGTCAGGTATTTGCCATACCAAACACGAACTGACAAACACAGGAATATTCCCTCACTCATCACTGTCAAGGAAATGGGAATAAGAAAATGAATAAAGTGGCCTTCTTTCAAGAGTTTATAATTTTAAGTCAGGGCAGAGGTATGCATCTATACTCTCAGATACTCAGGAGGCTGGGGCAAAAGGATCCTTTGAGAATAGAAGGTTGTAGCCAGCCTGGGAAACATTGAAACTTTGTGTTAAAAATTACAAAAATAAAAACCTTTACACTACTTTTCTCAGGATCCTGAGAGATTTTTGAGACAAGCCAGCTGCTGAAAAAAGAGGCTTGAGCAAAGCTTAGAGCCCATGAGACCTTGGGTCAACCAGAGAAACTTGAGCAAGGTTCGAAACTACAACTAATAATTTCCTAAAATATTACATTTCAGGTAAAATCCTTATACTAGTAAATATTCCATTAAGTTCTACTTAAGCATTTCTCCTAATCGTGCCCCAGTGTTGTACAAAGAGAGAATGGTGGTAATACCTAACCTTTCTGGAGTGCTCTAAATGTACTAGGCACTGTTCTAAGCATTTTTAAATGTATGAATCCATTTAATCTTCATCATAACCTTGTGAAGTAGGTTTAACTTTAATCCCCACTATATGCTTGGGGAAACTGAGGTGCAGATGGATTAAGTTTCCTTGTCCCAGGTTGTAAAGAACAAGTACCAAAGCTGAGACTTGAATTCAGGCTATCTAGTTACAAAGTCTTCGTTCTAACCATAAATCTATAATGTCATTCAAACCATAATCATTGCCTGAGTGTAAATCAAGCAGTACCAAAAATACATCAAAAGAAACGGTGAAATAGGTGTGCCAAACCTGTCCACAGAGGATGGATCAGTTTAAAAATGCCTGCCTTACACTTAGGTAATGTCTATTCTGAGCAAAGTAATGTAAGGAAGGTAATGAAGGGTAAGAGACATTATAAGAAACTAGTGCGCAACACATTTTAGCTTCAAAAGACAAATTATTTTAGCTTTGGTAAGAACAGTCTCTTTTGACATGTAATTTTGTCTTTTCTTTTTTTCCTGTCATTTTAATAACCTTTTGCTTTCCTTATAAATGATGTCTTTGATATCATGCCACAACTCATCTAGTCTTTGATCATTAGTGTCTAACACATCAAATCTGTTCTTGAGATGCTCTCTGAAGTCAGGTGGGATATATTCAAGGTCATACCTTGGATCTCATACACTTGTTCTAATTTTCTTCAGTTTCAGTTTGAACCTGCATATGAGCAGTTGACAGTCTGATCCAAAATCAGCATCCGGTTTTGCTCTGACTTTTGATATTGAGCTTTTCCATTGTCTCATTCCAAAAATATAGTCAGTTTGGTTCCTGTATTTTCCATCTGGTGAATTCCATGTGTATAGTTGCCATTTATGTTGGTGAAAAAATGTATTTGCAATGAAAAGGTTGTTGGTTTGACAAAACTCTATCATGTGATCTCCAGCTGTTTCTATCAAGAAGGCCATATTTTGCAACTACTGAGCCTTCCTTCTTGTTTGCAACTTTTGCACTGCTGTCACCAGTAATTATTCGCACATTCTGACTGGATGTTTGATCAATTTAAGACTGCAGAAGCTGGTAAAAGTCTTACCTTTCTTCATTTGTGGCCATAGTGGTGGGTGCATAAATTTGAATAACAGTCATATTAACTGGCCTCTAGGTGTATGGATATTATTCTATCACTAACAGCATTGTACTTTAGAACAGATCTTGAGATGTCTCTTTTGATGAGGAATGCAAACCCATTTCTATTTAAGTTGTAATTCCTGGCATAGGGGACCATATGATTACCTGATTCAAAGGGGTGAATATCAGTCCACTTTAGCTCACTGATGCCTAGAATGTTGATGTTCATGTGCTCCGTTTCACTTTTGATGATTTCCGATTTTCCTAGATTCATACTATGTACATTCCACATTCCACTTATCAGTGGATGTTTATAGTTGTTCGTCCTAACTTTGAGCCAAGCCACATCAGCAAATGGAGGTCTCTGGACTTTACTCCATTCCTGTCATTTAGGTTGACTCTATTTTGAGGACACAACTCTTCCCCAGTTGTCTTTTGAGTGCCTTCCAACTTGGAGGGCTCACTCTCCAGCACTATATCTGAGAGTGTTTCTCTGCTATTCATAGGGTTTTCAACAGCTAATTGTTTCAAGAGTGGGTTGCAATGCCTTTCTCCCTAATCTGTCTTCGTCTGGAAGCTCAGTTGAAACCTGTCCACCATGGGTGACCCTCCTGGCATCTGTAATACTGGTAGCACAACTTTTAGCATCATAGTAACATGCGAGCACCCACACTACAGCAAATTGACTCTGAAACTTGCCCTTGAATGTCAAGCAGCTAAAGTAAAAGGAAGACATGACAAAAAGAACCAAACAGAAGATTTCAAAGGGAAGTTTTGAGAAGATAAAATCAAATATCATAATGACATGTGCAAGGACCTAGACATAGAAAACCAAAGGGAAGAACAAACTCTCTTTTTCTCAAGCTTAAAAAACTGAAGAAAAGCCAGGCATGGTGGCACCTGCCTATAATCCCAGTGGCTCAGGAAGCACAGTCAGGAGGATCACAAGTTTGAGAACAGAGGCAGTCTGTGTAACTTAGCAAGACCCTGTCTCAAAAAGGAAAAAAAAAATGGGCTTAGGGTGCAGCTCAGTGGTCCAGCACTTGCAGGGCATGCAAATGCAAGGCCCTGGGTTCAAATACCAGTACCACAAAAAAAAAAAAAAAAAATTGAAGAAAAAAAGTCAAGCCTCAAGTGGCAACAGTGAAGAATTCTACAAGGAAAATATTAAATGATGCAAGAAACATCAAAAGAAGATGGGAGGAATACACAGAATCATTATACCAAAAAGAATTGGTAGATGACCGACCATTTCAAGACACTGCATATGAACAGGAACCAATGGTACTGAAGGAAGAAGGAGAAGCTTCCTTGAAGGAACTGGCAAAACAGAAGGCTCCAGGAATTGATGGAATACCAATAGTGATGTTTCAACAAACAGATGTAACACTGGTGGTGCTCACTTGTTTATGTCAACAGATTTGGAAAACAGTTACCTGGCCAACTGACTGGGGAAGATCCATATTTGTGCCTATTCCCAAGAAAGAGGATCCAACCAAATGCAGAAATTATCAAACCATATCATTAATATCACATACAAGTAAAATTTTGCTAAAGATCATTCAAAAGCGACTGTAGCAGTATAGTAACAGAGAACTGCCAGGAAATTAAGCTGGGTTCAGTACAGGATTTAGAACCAGGGACATCATTGCTGATATCTGATGGCTATTAGCCAAAAGCAGAGAATACCAGAAAGATGTCTATGTTTTATTGATTATGCAAAGGCATTTGACTGTGTGGATCACAACAATTTAAGGATAACACTGTAAAGAATGGGAATACCAGAGCACTTAATTGTACTCGTGAGGAATTTATACAAGGACTAGGAGGCAGTTGTTGAAACAGAACAAGGAAACACTGCATGGTTTAGAGTTGAGAAAGGTGTGCGTCAGGGTTGTATACTTTCACTGTACCTCTTCAATCTCTATGCTGAGCAAATATTCTGAAAATCTAGATTTTATGAAAAAGAACATGTCATGATGATTGGAGGAATACTCATTAACAACCTGCATTATGCAGATGACACCACTTTGCTTGCTGAAACTGAAGATAATTTGAAATGTTTATTGATGAAGATCAAACAATACAGCCTTCAGTATTGATTGCCCCTCAACATCAAGGAAACAAAAATCCTTACAACAGGGACAGTACACAACTTGATGATCAATAGAGGAAGAATTGAGGTTGTCCAAGATATTATTTTACTTGTTTCTACAATCATCACCCATGGAAGCAGCAGTCAAGAAATTAAAAGACGCATTGCTTTGGGAAAAGCTGTTGTAAAAGACCTCTTTAAAGTATTGAAAAGTAAAGATGTCACATTGAAGATGAATGTGCACCTGATTCATGCCATGGTATTTTCAATCATGTCATATGGTTGTGAAAGTTGGACATTGAACCAGGGAGATAGGAGAAGAACTGATGCTTTTGAATTATGGTGCTAGAGACAATTATTGAATACACCATGGACTGCCAGAAGAACCAACAGATCTGTCCTAGAAGAAGTGCAACCAGAGTGTTCCTTGGAAACAAGGATAGCTAGACAGTGTTTTACATATTTTGGACAGGTTGTCAGGAAGGACCAATCCCTAGAAAAGGACATCATGTTTCAGACAATGGTGGGTAACAAAGAAAAGGATGACCTCCTACCAGATGGATTGTTACAGTGGTTGCAACAATGGACTTAAACACAAAAGAGATTGTGTGCCTTGCACAGTGTTGGCGAGTGTTTCGTTCTGTTGTACATAGGATCGTTATGAGTCAGACCCAACTCAGTGGCACCTAACAACAACACAACAAGCACCAACACTGTTAAGTTCAATCATCTATTTCCCAGAAACCATATTAATAACTTTCCATTGTGTACATCTTCCTTAAGTAGCTCTTAAAAAAAAAAAAAAGCCATACTTGTTTCCTATAACACTGGCTGTATGAAGGCTTCGAGGAAGAGGCACTGTCCCTTTAGTTTCTGGTTTTGACCATGACATAGTTTCTAGAAGTAAAAAATAAGTATATTAGCAATTTGATAGAATAATACCAAATTACCTCAACTTATATATTTAAAAAAATAGAACAAAAGAAGTTTTTATCAAAACAAAGCAAAAATGTTTCAAAACAATTATTGGAACTTCATTTTAAACATTTCCAGCTGACATACACTGCCAATCAGAACTCTATTTACAAGTGACTTTAGCATTTGTATTAAAGAGGTGTGCTTAGAGTGCCACCAATATGGGACTAAGAACAATATTAGTGATTTTAACATTTTAAATAGGAACATTTAAATAGAAATTGTGTAGAAAATAGTCACAGGTGAAAGGCACATCAAACCTCCAATCACTCATTCCTAGAATCCCTGTAGAAAGAGCTACCTAAGGGTTTTCATTGACTAGCCATAATACTGCTAATGCTACATTTCTCATAGCTAGAGTAATCATACAAAATTATCATCCCAACTAGATACTTTTTCAGTGGAAAAGGGAGTACCACTGACAATTACATAGATAATTAACACAAAGCAGGACTATCCCAGGCAAATCAGGACCTCTTGTGATACTACTTATAGGGAACACAAGAGAGTTACTACTAGGTAGAGGCAGGAGGATGGCAAGTTCGAGACCAGAGGCAGTCTGCATAACTTAGCGAGACCCTGTCTCAAAAAAGTTAAAAAAAAAAAAAATGGGCTGAGAGTGCAACTCAGTGGTGAGGCACTTGCAGAGCATGCAGGTGCGAGGCCCTGGGTTCAACCCCCAGAACCACCAAAAAAAAAAAAAAAAAAAAAGAGAGAGAGTTACTACTATAAATCAAACATTCTTTTGTTCAACCTGATTGATCACATCTCAACTGTTCCTGAGACTACAAGTGCTATCTATAATCTTAGTCCAACTCAATAAATACTACAATCAAAAGTATTTTCAAAGCTAGACACTGTGGCACATGCCTGTTATCCCAGCAACTTGGGAGACTAAGGCAGGAGAATTTTGAGTTCAAGGCCAGAGGGAGCCTGCACAACTTAGTGAGACCTTGCTTCAAAATAAAAATATTAAAAAGGGGGTGGCAGTATAGCTCAGTAGTAAAACCATTTATGTAGCATGCTTGGGGCCCAGAGTTCAATTCCCTGGCACTGTAAAATATATTTTTTTCAAAGAATTTTTAAACTTGCCCTTGTTTGTCATAACAAATTTCTGAGCCTGAATCAAGTTAATCTTACCTAAGTCAAGCTGCCATAGGTCATCGAGGCGAGCACCACACATTCCACCAAAAACATACATTTTAGGACTTCCAGAGTCTTTTTTGCAATATATAATAGCTGTATGGGATTCTCTTGGAGAAGGCACAATCCCTTTAGTGACTGGAATGCTCCAACCCACAACACCAGAACCATGCTGTAGCTCCAACTCATAGAAATCATTTAAATATCTAGGATATCATGAAAAAAATTAAAATAGTCAGATAATATGTAACTTGTATTTGCTTTTTGTTTCTATTTACAAAGATAATATACACTTTCTGAAAAAAATTCATATAGTACTGAAAGGCATGAAGAGAGCCAAAACTCCAGATCATTCATTCAATACATTTGCCAAACTCTACTGTGTGCCAGGCACTTTTCTGGGCTTAGTACTGAACAGACCAGTTAAAAAAAAATTCCTATCATCATTTATTCAATACTCCTATCAATGGCAATTGTGGTGGCTTTAAAACTTAGCCCCAAATCCTCTGACATTTCCTATCAGGAGGTGGGGGCCATGTCCCCTTCCCATGATTCTAGGCTAGTTTGTGACTGCTTTGAATAATAGGGTAGGTGAAATAACATTGTGACTTCTGAGGCTAGGTCACAGAATACTGTTCTTGGAATCCTGCACCACCATGTAAGACATTCAGTTACCCTAAAACCACCATCTGATGAGGCCATATGTAGGTATCCAAGGTGACAGTCCCAACTGAATTCACTCCTCAGTCATCTCAGCTGAGGAATCAGACACGGGAATAACAATTCAAGTTTCCCACTGGAGGGACCAGCCATTTCTTCTATGTTCCATCTGAATTCCTGACCCACAGAGCATATGAGTATAATAAAATAATTATTATCCTCCATCATTAAATTTGGAGGCAGTTGAACACGGCACTGGATAACTATACCAATTTACTGACAATATTTTGGCAAATACCTTCAAGACATTTCTCTCTCTGGATATCCATATATGGATAAATGAGGCATGCAACAAATGCTGCTTTGCAATCTTTTGTAATCTTTTTTCCACTATAATATAATAGTAATGTCCTAAACAGCTTCTTTATTTTAGAAACTGCCATTAAATTTATCTGTGACATGGATGACTTCAAAGTTCTCAGCAAAATGACTTTTGTAGAGATCTATTCCCTACTATATTTTTACTCAAATATTAGTGCAAAAGTAAAACATCTTACTCAAACATTTTACTCAAAACTCAAAGTTTAGCCATATCGCATTGGAAAAAAATGACTCAAAATGCCATCTAGGAAAAAGAAATCCAAGAAAAACTATGTTGAATAGGAGAAATGGTAGTGCAAAGAAACTAGTAATTTCTGGCTATATTTAAATTGATATTCAGAATTGTGGTTGTGAGGTCTAAATAATTACTAAGAAATACTTACTAAAATTAATTTCTTAATGTCATTATAGTCTGGAATAAGACTTAAGAATATGTGGAACATACAGGCAGTAGGAGCCAAGTTCCACAGCTGCACACTCCTAATCCCAGCTACTTGAGAGCCTAAGGCAGGAAGACCTAAAGTTCAAGGCTAAAGGCAGCCTGTGCGACACCCAATCTCAAAGTAAAAATAAATAATGAAAAAGAGCTGTGGGTGCAGCTCAGTGGTAGAGCACTGCCTAGTACTTGTCATTAATTGTGATGTTTGTCATAGGTTTCTGGTATATGCTTTTGATCAGATTAAAGACATTTTCTTAAATTTCTAGTTTCCTATTTAGTTTGTTCTCTTTTGGTTAAAAGAAAGGACAATTAATGACAGAAATGTAAATATATTAATGGAACAGAATAAAATCTAAAGCAGAAGTCAACAAACATTCTCGGTAAAGAGCCAGATACTATATATTTTAGACATTGTGGACCATAAGATCTGTTGCAACTACTCAACTCTGCTATTTTTCATTTGTTTATTTTACAGTGCTAGAGGGAGCAGCCAAAAATAATAAGCAAATGAATGTGCATGATGTGTTCCAATAAAACTTTATTAACCAAATTAGGCAGCAGAGCAATTTAGCACACAAAGTATAGTTTGCAAACCTTGGTCAAGAAATCCTAGAAAAGACCCATTTATATAAGAATTAGATGTGATGGAGATGGAACTTCAAATAAACAGGGGAAAAAAGGCTTATATAATAAACGGTGTTGGGAGAATTGGAAAAAACCAGAAAACAAGAGTAAAAAGCCTCACAGTAGTTACAAAAGTATAATCCAAATGTATTAATGTACTAAACATAGAAAGTTAAATGTACTAGAAGAACTTATAGAAAAATTTTTAAATAATTTTGGGAAAGAAAGTCTTCTTAAGCAAGATATAAAATCAGAAAGCCATGAAAAAAATATTATTTCTGGGTGGTACATGACTGTAATCTCAGCACTTGAGAGGTGAAGGCAGGAAGATGAAAAGCTCAAAGCCAGACTAGGTTACATAGTGAGTCCCTGTCCCTAAAGCAAAACAAAACAAAACAACAACAACAACAAAATGTCAAACTTGGTAAAACAAAAATGAAAACCCTTAAAATAAAAAAGGCAAAGGGAAGACCTGGAAAAATATTTGGAGCATATGAAAGAAAATATATTTTTTCTTTTCTTATATAAAGAACTCTTAAGGATCATTAATAAAAAGAAGCTGGGCACCATGGCGCATGCTTGTAATCCCAGTGGCTTGGGAGGCGGACGCAGGAGGATCGAATGTTCAAGACCAGAGGCAGTCTGCATAATTTGGCAAGACCCTGTCTCAAAAAAAGTAAAAAAATGGGCTGAGGGTGCAGCTCAGTGGTCCAGCACTTGCAGAACATGCAAACACAAGGTTCAACCACCAGTACAACAAAATAATAATAATAATAATAATAATAATAATAATAATAATAATAATAGATTGAAATCCATGAAAATGATAGAAAAGAATGAATTAAGTTCAACTGCAGGATACAAAGTCAACTTACAAGGCCAACTGCATTTCTATATACTAGCAATAAACATATTGAATATACCATTGACTGCCAAAAGAACCAACAGATCTGTCCTGGAAGAAGTGCAACCAGAGTGCTCCTTGGAAGCAAGAATGGTTAGAGTGTATCTTATATGTTGTCAGGAGGGACCAATCCCTGGAGAAGGACATCATGTTTGGGAGAATGGCTTGTTGTTGTTGTTAGGAGCCGTCGAGTCGGTATCCGACTCATAGCGACCCTCATAGGGTTTTCAACGGCTGACTGTTTCGGGATTGCCTCGGGAGTGGGTTGCCAGGTCCTTCTCCCATTTTTGTGGTGCTGGGAATTGAACTCGGGTCCTCAGAGACTGCAGCGCAGGGCTCTACCAACTGAGCTAAATCCCAGCCCCTGGGAGAATGGCAGGTCAACGAAAAAAAGGAAGACACTCAACCAGACGGATTCACACAGTGACTGCAACAATAGGCTTAAACATAAAAAAGATCATGTGCCTGGCACAATGTTGGGGAGTGTTTCATTCTGTTGTACATAGGAGTGCTATGAGTAAGACCCGACTCAATGGCACCGAACAACAAAAAGCAACAAACAATCCAAAAATGAGATTAAGAAATCAAGTCCACTTACAATGTCATCAAAAGATTTAGAAATATCGTGAATTTAACAAAATAAGAAAGAGTAAGATTTACATACTGAAAACTACAGAAGAAAAAAGATAGTTACTAATTGTATTTGGAAAAAGCAGGAAAGTATTTGTTAGTGTAAACCATTTTAACAGCTTATATGAAATATGAGAATGACTTTCATTTTAGTCATATGTTTTGTCACTAAATTTCCAGAAAAACCTAATTTTAAGATAACCATCTGTTACTTTTCATTATCATTTATGTATGACCTACTTAACATACATTATAGTTCAAGTCATACAAACACATTGATATAAGCAGTTCTACACTATCAACTTCATAAGTTGATTTCTGATTAGAGAAGACAGAGTTTGAAAACAGATATTCTCCAGGGACTAAGAAAAACAAAAATAATACAAAAATTTGTTCATTGTAAGGTTCAAATGCAAAAAACTAAGCTTCATCCCTTATAATAATTAAAGATGGAAGAAATTAAATGTTCTTAATCTAGATCATAATATCAGCACTTGGTCCAAAAAACAGCCAGCATACCTGGGAACATTATTGTTCGAATCTTCACTTTCATTTGCCAGACCACCAAACAAATAGCATTTGTTACCATATAAAGAGAAACTATGTCCAAGCCGAGGACAAGGAGGTAAACCAGTAGAAGGCGGGTGAGGTTTCACTTTTTTCCATAACCAACGACTTGCCTAAAAAAGAACACAAACATACAAAATTAGGAAAGCATTCCTATACTATCAATAGTGCAACATTACCAGTATGCTTTAATCTGAATCCCATCAGAAGGCTCCAATAAGCTACTCTGAGGACAAATGGCAAGTAAACAGCTAACTTTTTTGGAATTAAGATATATGTTCTAATAGAAATTTGGACTAATCTAGTAGAAATTCAGGCTAATGGAGGCACATGCCTATAACCCCAGAGACTTGGGAGGCAGAGGCAGAGGGATTGTGAGTTTGAGGCCAGAGGTACCCTACATATAACTTAGCTGAGGCTGCAGCTCAGTTGAACATTTGCAAAAGTATGTGTGAGGCCTTGGGTTTGACCCCCTAGTACTGCCAATAAATAAATAAATAAGAAAATAAATATATAATCAGGCTAACCTATATACAGATTTCTACAATGATGCACTAAAATTATAATAATACACACCATCAGTTCTAATGATTTCCAAATGAAATATTAAGTATTGATTATATATAGCTTTAAGATTTTGATATTAGGTAATCCATGAATGCTAAATATTTTAACCTTTAAATAAACATAAAGCTCATTTAATAGGCCAGGAGCTATGGCTCATGCCTGTAATCCCAGCTACTTGGGAGGCTGAGGCAGCCTGTGCAACTTAATAAGACCCTGTCTGAAAATAACAAAAATAAAGAAATAAAAATAAAGATGGGGCTGCAGGTGCAGGTCAGCGGTACAGCACTTGCCTAGCATGCATGAGGCCCTGGGTTTGACACCCCAGTACTGCAAGACACATACACACACCACCACCACCACCACCACAACCAGCACCTTCTTACCAACCAACCAAACTAAACAACTAACTGAAAAATTCATTTAACAAACCAAATTCAAAAGCCATGAGTGTTTTCTCTGCTTGAAACTATTTTTGAAATGGATTCAAAATGGCTTGTAAATGACCCACCCACATCTGCCAATCAGCAGACATCTTCATGGTGACGGCCCTGGGAACATACGCACAGATCAAGTATAGTCTACAAGGGCTGAGTGTGTTTAATAAGAGAATCAAATTTAGAAAAGTTATATGAAATTGGAACCTCTCTTTTGCATGTATTCACATGAGAAAAAAAAGTAAATTATTAGTATGAAAGTAACAATTCCTATAATGGTTTTCCAAGGCTGGTGTGGGAACCAGCAGCATCACCTGGGAACTTGGTAGAAATGCAGATGCTCAGGTCCCAATATAGACAGTAATGACTCAGAATCTGTGGGGGCCAAACCCAGCAATCTGTTTTCACAAGTCCTCCAGATACTTTTGTTGCAGGCTACAGTTGAAAAGCTATAAGCTAAGATATAAAAGCCTAAATATGTAACACATACACATAATACTAAATAACAGATATCTTGATGTTATAAATGTCACACTGGGCATGGAAGAAGACTTACATTAGAAATTTTGGTTTTTATGTTCAATGCAGCACTTTTCACAATAGCAAGGATATGGAATCAACCAAAGTGCCCATCAACAAAAGAATGGATAAAACAATTATGGTACGTATACACAATGGAATACTAAACAATTAAAAAGATTGAAATAATGTCATTTGCAGCAAAATGGATGGAATTGGAGAAAATTATCTTAAGTAAATGAACATAAGCCCCAAAAGAGAAATACCATATATTCTCCTCATATGTGGGAACTGAACCAAACTTAAAAGAAGGGAAAAGTCCTATACATAAATTGGAACATAATAAAAAGCTCATGTAAACTTAGCAAAGAAGGGACAATTTAAGGAGTAGAAAGAAGGACGAAGGGATCTAGCTAAAGGAGGTGATGATAGGAGAAGACAGGAGGGGGAGGAGGGCCAACAAGGAGGGAAAAAGTGGGGAGAGGTCAACCTCAATGTAAATAGCTCAACTTAATTAGTATGGGAAATAATAATAATACCAATAATACCAAAGGATGGCAACAGTGCATGTGGACTAGATCACTCATGTGATATTGCTGAGAATATGAAAAGATATATCACTATAGAAAAAAGTTTAGACTTAAATCAAAATCAGGATACACATATATAGATAATATTCCCACAACAGGATATACAAGTAGAAAGGAGATCATTGGTGGGGGAGTGGGAGTGGGAGAGCAGGGTCATGAGAGGGAAAAGGGGAGGTTATGTGAGCAATGTACAGTGAAATGCATATATGGAATTGTCACAATGAAATACATGTCAGAATGATAGCAATTAAGTTATACATTAAAAATTTCCAATAAAAAGAGAACAACAAAAAAAAGAAATCTGGCTTTTAAGTGAAGTAGACACATTTTCTTTGAAGCTATAAAATGTGAAACTGCTATTCTGCACATATGTAATGAAATATTTTGTAACTGAAGAATCTGAGCAATATCATTATTAGAGCTTTAGATTGAAATAACAAATTTTAAATACACTTACTTGTAATTCATATAATTCATTGCTGTATCTTCCATATTCAACCATTCCCCCAAATACTAATATTCTGGTACCATCACAGACAAATCCATGGGCAGCACAGCCTGGAGGGATGTCTCCTCTAACAGCTGGTAGGAACCACTGATTTGTAACTATTTTACCAAAATAAAACTAAAATTAATTACAGCAAACAAGTTACCATATTCTATGACTATGTACTATATATATCATCTGTATTCAGTAGTTCTCAACTGGTAATGATTTTTGTCCCCGCCCCCATACTGATTTGACAACTCTGAAAATATTTTTAGTTGTCACAGCTAGAGATGGAGGTACTAGTGTCAAGTAGCGGATAGAGGCTAGGGACTCTGCCAAACATTTTAAAAGTACAGGGCAGCCTCCCACAGCAAAGAATCATCTGGCCCATAATGTCAACAGCAGTACTGTTGTAAAACTGTGATCTGTATCATTTAATTCTTACCGAAACTCTGGTGGGTATCATCTTCATTTTACAAGTGGAGAATCTGAGGTTTAGAAAGGTTTGATAACTTTAATGATGATCCTGGGCAACTAGCAAAGCAAGATTCAACCTAAGTCTACTTTGTTTGAAATCCAGGATATTTACATCACACCAAATCAAGTACCGATTTAATTTTACATGATGGGGTGTCGGAGGAGGAGTAGAGGGTGAAAAAACAAAAATCTTCCTACTCCTCTGCTTTGTTAACCTTTAAACGACCACTGTGCTTGTGGTCGTTTAAAAATTGTTGGTCATGAAACAGAGCCAAAATCCAGTAATTAAGCCTTACACCGGGGAAACAGATTTCTCGTGATAGCTAGAGTATTCTTAAGCGGTTAAGATAAAATTCCAACCTCCATGCGATCGCACGGAGGTAAAGCGGGGCCTCCCTGACCAGCGAGCGCACTTGTGATTTGCAGTGGTGCTCCAGCTATGACATTCCTCTTTCGGAGGACCTGTCTAGAAGAGCGCCGCACATACACTAACTATGCTAAGGCCGGTCTCACGCACGAATCGCTTCCCCGTCAGTTCAGAGGGATACCAACGGGGGGAATCTTGAGCGCCAAAGCCCGATATGGGGCTGTATCGGAGCTAAAGAACTAAAAGGCCTCTCGTTTTTCCTCCTCGCTCCGCTAGATTCTCTTCCTCCTAAGGAGGGGAGAAAGGCAAAAACCGCAAAGGCCCGGAGGAGTTACGGTCTGGGTGGCTTTTTTTTTTTTTTTTTCTTTGACAGCAGAGGAATCTCAGGCTCCGCAAGTGGCGAGACTTTCAAAGGCCCAGGCGGTGGAGACCGCGTCTCGCCCAGGTCCGCCAGCGGAGCCGGGGCGCCGGGTGCGGGGGGTGTCGGAGGCGCTGCGCCCCTACTCCAGATCCGCTCCGTCCCCGGGCCCAGGGGAAATGGGGCTGCCTCCGGCACGCTGCGGGACGCGGCTGCCCGACGGGGCTGCCGCTCTGCGCCGCCGGCCGGGCCGGGGAAGCGGCGACCCGGCGGTGACAGCTGTCAGGGCCGCGGCCGCCGCCTCGGTCCCCTCCCTTCCCCCTCCGCGGTCCCGCAGGCGGGGCCGACCGGCCGCCGCCGGCGCCGCGCCTACCCGTGTTGTAGACGTGAAGCTCATCTGCGATGCCCTCGTTGCCCCCGCCGAAGATGATCATCAGCTCCCGGATGGCCACGGCTCGGTGTCCGTGCCGGGCGCGGGGCACCGGCCCCGTGAAGGAGGAAACCCGCCTCCAGTTAAGGAGGCTGGGAGCCGCCATCTTCCCAACCCCCGCCCCTCTGCCCACAATGCCCCACGCGCGCTCCGGCGCCGCGGCGCCCGCGGAGGGCGAGCACCGCCTCCAGCTGTGCGCGGGAGGGGCGTCACGTGACCGCGGGCGCCGGCGGCCGCGCCGCGAGCCCGCTGAGGGCCCCGGGGCGACGTGGCGGCCCCGCACCCGGTGGCGGCGTGTCGCAGGGTGGGACGGCGGTTCCCACCAGCCAAGTCTGCCCTCCTCACCCGGAGCTTCTCGCCGGGCGTTGTCGGGAAAGGCACAGCGTCACCCCTCGCGCCGGCATTCACTGAGCCTCTCCCAAGTGCAGGCGAGTCGGACTCTCCGCGCTGCACACGCAGCCCGAGATGAGCGCGCGCCGAGCTCCCGAGCGCTGGGAGCGCAGCGGGGGTCCTGGCCAGGGCTGTCTTCGCGGGGGAGGAGGGCGCAGGATGCTGGCAGGAAGCCTGGACCGCGGGGCTGCGGCTCGGACCGCCTCAGGGAAGGTCGCTGCAAAGCCTGTCCAGGGAATCCAGGTCAGATTTAGGGGTGCCGGGCGAGAGGTTTAGGAAGCGTGAGCCACAAAAGGTGGTTTGTATGTTTAAGCAGTGAGAGACTATGTGTGGATTACTGCTAGCTGACGGCTGACACTCCCACGTGTCCTTCGGCTTGTCCCGCGCTCTGACGGATTGCGGGTTGCTGTGATGCTGAAAGCTGTGCCACCGGTGTTTCAGATAGCAGCAGGGCCACCCATAGTGGACAGGTTTCAGCTGAGCTTCCAGACTAAGACAGACTAGGAGAAGGACTCCACAGCCCACTCCCGAAACAATTAGCCCGTTGAAAACCCTTTGAATAACAAAGAAACACTGTTAGATATAGTGCTGGAGAATGAGTACCCCAGGCTGGAAGGCAGTCAAGAAACGACTGGGAAAAGTTGCCTCCTCAAAGAAGAGTTGAGCTTGATGATGGGAATGGAGTAAAGCCCTTGGGACCTCCATTTCCAGATGTGGCAGGACTCAAAATGAGAAGAAACAGTGGCTGTAACGATGGGTCAAACATTAAAAAGTCAAGTAGTGTTTCATTCTGTTGTAAATAGGGTGGCTGTGAGTCGGACCTGACTCAAGGCACCTGACAACACTGACAGGCTTCCATAATCAGCCACTGTCCTGATTACCTTCTGTGTATTAATTCATAATCTTTCTAGCAGTCTAGTGAATCAGGTACCATTATCTCCCTTTCAAGAATGGAGACAGGAGGCATAGGGGTGTAAAGAAATTCAGGTATAGCGCCGGGCGCGGTGGTGCACGCCTGTAATCCCAGCGGCTCAGGAGGCGGAGGAAGGAGGATCACAAGTTTGAGAGCAGAGGCAGTCTGTGTAATTTAGGGAGACTCTGTCTCAAAAAGTAAAAAATGGGCTGAGGGTGCAGCTCAGTGGTCCAGCATTTGCAGAGCATGCAAGTGCGAGGCCCTGGGTCCAACCCTCAGTACCTCACAAAAAAAAAAAAAAAAAAAAAAAAAAGAAAAGAAAAAAGAAAGAAATTCAGGAAATTCAGGTATATACAGAAAAGGACTGGGACCAGGATTCAAACACAGGGCTTGTAATTTCAGAGCTCTTAGCTATAACCACTACACTTACTGCTACTGATAGCACTTATATGCAACCCTTCATACAGCCTTGCTGCCTTGTGATTTGATCCAGGGGGTACAATAGTCAGAGATACAAATCTATTAGATAATAAAATTGGACTTATGCTCAGTGAGTAGATTTAAGCTGTTCTTGCCACAAACACACATACACACAAATGGGCACAATAAAATTTATTTTAAAAAAATTAAAAAGGAGTGAGGCGCGGTGGTGCACTCCTGTACTCCCAGCGGCTCAGGAGGCAGAGGCAGGAGGATCGCAAGTTTGAGAACAGAGGCGTCTGTGTAATTTATCGAGACCCTGTCTCAAAAAAAGAAAAAAAAAAATGGGGCGAGGGTGCAGGTGAGTGGTCTAGCACTTGCAAAGCATGCAAGTGTGAGGCCCTGGATTCAACCCCCAGTACAGAAATAAATAAATAAATAAATAAGAAGGTACAAGTCCAGCTGGAAAAATAAAAACATTTAAAATTTAAATCCCATCCCAAATTCTCAAGAGGGCACTGATGGGTACATCTTACAATCTAGAACAAATTTCCTAAATTCATTTTTTCTTCATCTCTTACTTTCAATTTCTCCCATATGCCCCTTTCACACTCCCCACAACTCCTTCAAACCTAAGCATGCTTCTCTACACTCTTATCTATTTAACATTTCTTTTGAGAGATAATTCTCTACAATGTATTATTTATTTGTTACACTTCTGGGGGTTGAACCCAGAGCCTCGTGCATGCCAGGCAAGAGCTCTACCACTGAGCTGCATCCCCAACCCCTTCTTTATATCTTATTTTGAGATAGGACAGTCTCACTAAGCAGACTGCCTCTGGCCTCAAATACATGGTTCTCTTGCCTCAGCCTCCTAGATTCCTGGGATTACAGGTGTGCAGCACAGTATCAGGCACTTCTCTACCTTTTAAGAAAGAAACCTGTAGCGGGCAGGGAAATAATGTAGAGGGATTAAGAGGGAGAGGAAAATCTCAGAATATAGGATGCAACTATATGAATGCATGAAAAAAATAGGAGGAAAAATCAATGAGAATATAACCCATGATTACATATAATATAAATAATTACCTATTAAAATTCCTACTTTTTTCTTCTTTATTTTATACTGTTATATAAAATATTTAAGATGATGAATATGTAAACAAGACTGATTTAATTGTTGCATAATGGATATAGCAAATAACTTATTACTCTGTACCCTACCAACATTAATAAATAAAATAAATGCAAAAAAACCAAGAAAAATTTGTACTATTATTACCACCTCCTCCTTATGTTCACTCTTGCACTTTTTTCCCCTGGTGCTGGGATTGAAGTAGGACCTTTCATGCACATGTTTAGCATGAACTCTACCATTAAGCTATTTTTCCAGTCCCTAAGCTCTCCTTCTTCCTAGTTATTAATTTAATCTCATAATATATCCAAAAAGAACATGGAAAGGGACAGGAAGATGTCTGGGAACAGAAAAGTAGCCAGGAATATTTATGTATTAATATTTTTCTTTGTCATATACATAGCATGGGTGCTTAAGTGTTTTTGTTATTAAATTTTTATGGGGCTTAATAAAACTGGAAAAGTTGTGATAAAGCAGTGAGGTTTTTTTTTTTTTTTTTTTTTTTTTTGTAGTACTGGGGGTTGAACCTAGGGCCTGGCGCTTGCATGCTCTGCAAGTGCTGGACCACTGAGCTGCACCCTCAGTCCATTTTTGTTACTTTTCTGAGACAGGGTCTCGCTAAATTATGCAGACTGTCTCTGGTCTTGAACTTGTGATTCTCCTGCTTCTGCCTCCCTAGCCACTAGGATTACAGGCGTGTGCCACCGCACCTGGTTCAAGCAGTGAGTTTTTCATCAAACCCAAATCATTTAAAGAACTGTACTATTCTGAGACTTAGTGCTTAGATGATAGTTTTTCTCTAATACCTTTATAGGAAGAAGACTAAGGGAAAAATTAAAAGTTGCAAACCTAATGTTGTTATTCAAATTTTAAAAAGTGGTCTATGATATTTGAAAGCCTGAGACCCCCTGAACTAGGGGAAAGATGAAGGCAAAATATTCTCAAGATAAAAAAAAATCACAAATTAAAGCTACTTGCTTAGCTAAGGAGCTGTGGGATGATGGAGGTGTTACTTTCCTAGGATCAATATATCAAAGTACCACAAACCTAGTGGCTTCAAACAGTATTTATTGCCTGGCAATTCTGGAAGATAAAAAAAAAAGTCCAAGATCAAGGTGTCAGCAGGACAGAAACGGGAGCAACCGCTTAGGAGAAGATATGGAAAGAGAAGAGACCAGGGAGGGAGAAAAGTGCCCTTGAAGCTCACATTTAAGAGGCAAAGACAGGAGGAGACGAGGGAACTTGGGGCTCACTTTATGCCTTTTAGCTTTGAAAACCACTTCCGCCTTTATGAAACCCGCTTCACCTGTGGCTTCTTTGAAATGTAACCTTTACCCAGTTCCCTTCTGACCTCCCTGGCTACTCCGTCTCCATTTCCTTCAAAAGCCATTGAGAGTTCAGGCAAGAAGAGGTGTCTGTTGGGTTTGCGAATTAGGAGGTTATCACTGGCCTAGATTAAAACACTTTCAGGGGAGGGGGAGGAAACAGAATTGAAGAATGAGTAACTAGTAAGGGCGCTCAGATAACATGGACAGTTTATTGTGCTGATGCCATGTGAAGCAAGGACTGTGCTGTACTTATGCAATGCATATAGTTAGCATTTAGTAAGAGGATTGTTTTATTTCTGTCATCATCTTCACTATATTACTGCTGTTTCTACTCCTCCTCTTGAGCCATAGGGCACTAAGGAGTCAGCCCTAGAGCAAGGGCCTGGTGCCAGCAGTGGCAGACAGTGCTGTGGTTTCAGCCAAGTGTAAATTGCATGGTCCAAGGAATACCTTAATCTCAGTTGAGGACTCAAGCCAAGGGCTTGTTGGCAGAGATCTGAGAAGAGGTTCTGGGAGTGCTAGCAGGTGGGCAGAGCTCTAGCCGAAGGCCTGAGCAGGCTCTGTTGTTGAGATGAGGGAAGCAGATGGTGTCTGAAAGGTCTGTTTTCAGATTGCAGGGCTCCAGCCTTGGGTCTTGGCTAGAGCTGCAGCCAAGGCATGGAGAGGGCAGTGGTAAGAGCAGGGCAGGGCTCCAGGCCAGGGATAATCTAACCCAGTTAGCAGAACAGGGACCTGACATGAGAGCCAAGGAAGAAAAACAGTTCTAGCATGTGGGAGAGAGGGAACCCCGGTGCTAAGACTCAGGTTCAGGACGATTGCTGCTGCTCGGTGGGTAGCAAGGAAGAGTCCAGAGTACTGAAGCTTAAGCCAGTAGGGAGATGACCCATGACAGAAGCCCACCAGGCAAGAGGGGATTGAGGCTGCTATTGTAATTTACACCTCCTGTGTGTAATCTTGGAGCCCAGCCATGAGAGACAAAGGTGATAAAAAGGGTTATCAGACTTATCAGACTGATCCAGTGCAGTAATTCAACTGCTACTACAGAATGGATCTTCTTATCCTTCTAGCCACCTTTATTGACCTTAACACATTTTATCTAAGACGTTATATAAAGGTAATACACTCAGCCATGGTGGCCCCAGTTGACAAGAAGGGATGATGAACATTTGACCTGCAACTAATAAGAAATAAATAGGGAGTTGTAATAAGTCAAATACATATTTTGTTGACAAATGATACCACAGATTTAAATGCAAGTGAAACTCATATGGTCACACATCACTTAACAATGAGGATGCATTCTGAGAAATGCATTGTCAGGTGAATCTGTCATGGTGGGAACATTACAGTGTACTTAATTTAAGCAAACCTAAGCAGTATGACCCATTTATTTATTTATTTTACTTTTTAAGCTTTTTGGTTAAAACCTAAGACACAGACACACCCTACACCCTAGCACAGGCCTACACAGGGTCAGGATCATCAAGATCATTGTCTTCATGGTATTAACACAGATAGGCTAGAAAATTCAGGTAATAGTACTGACAATGTAAAAAGATAGTTCACTACAGAAAAAGTTTTGATCTTAAACATAATTTGGATCCAAGGATATGGATAGAAAAATATTACCACAAAAAGACATGCAAATGGAAGAGAGGTCTTTGATGGCGGGGGTGGGACGGGGAGGAAGTACACAAGAGGGTAAGGGGGAACTTATCTGTGCAATGTACAACAAAATGCATATATGGAAATGTCACAATGAAATGCATGTCAGAATGAAGCACATTAAGTTGTACATTAAAAATTTCCAATAAAAAATCATTCTCTTCCACCTCTCATCTTGTCCCACTGGAAGGTCTTTAGGGGCAATAATATATATGGAGGTTTCACTTCTTATGATACCAACACCTGATTTTGGATCCGTCTTGAAGGATCTGCCTGAAACTGTACTTTTTAAAAGCAATTAACCTTGTTTTTTTTTTTTTTTGTAAGTAGGAGCACACTCTAATGAATATAGACATAGAACAGTAATACCTAAACCAGTAACAGCTATATATCAGCATTATCAAGTATGATGTACTATACATAATTGTATGAGCTACATTTTTATACAACAGATAGTGTAGTAGGTTTGTTTATACCAGCACCACCACAAACACTTGATTAATGCACGATGCTACAACCTCAGCTGTATCACTGTGGCATCAGATCCTGTCAAATCTTGGAAGCTACGCAGAGTCAGACCTAGTTAGTATTTGGATGGGAGGCCACCTGGGAACACCAGGTGCTGTAGGCTTGGGAGAAGGATCCCTCAACCCACTCCCCTCCACCAAAAAAAACAAAGAAACAAACAAACACAAACACAAAAACAAAAACAAAAAAACAATCAGCCATTGAAAACTCTATGAACAGAGAAGCACAATAGTGTTTCATCTGTCGTACATAGGGTTGCTATGAGTTGGACACCAACTCGAGGGCACCTAACAAAAACAACAACAAGGTGAAATGAAACTTTTTAGTTCTCTTATAGTCTTATGAGACCCCTGTCATATATGCAGTCTGTTGTTGACCGAAATGTCCTTATGTGGTGTGCAACTATGTATTGCACAGGGTTCCACTCAGGTGTAAAACTAACTCTGACCAAAATGACTTAACTACATAAGGGTTTATTTTGTACACAAAGCAAGATATTCCATGAGTTGTTCTTGGCTGCTGTGGTGACTGTCATTGCCATGAGGAACTTAGGCTCCCCCTGTGTTCTTGTTCTGTGCCATCTTTATCATATGCCAAGCTGCCGAATGACTCAATGCCTGGGAACCTGATTCACATTGTGCAAGGTTATTTTCCACTTGGTTCTACAGATTTACTCCCTGCCCTTCTTCAACCTGTTCACGATCCTGAGAGACTAACCTACATGGATTGTATTACTTGACCTGCCTTGCCTCCTTATTTCCAGCTGGATTTGGCCAATGGGAGACACCACCAATATGAAATCATGAAGTGAGAGTAATTAGCCTGTGACTCCTTGTGTAGATCATGGCAAGTTGGCTATATCTCAGCAGGAGAGCTGCTGTTGTTGGTCAGCCCCTCCACATTCTTAGTCCTAGAATCCACTCTTCCCTTGCATGCAGAGCTGAGTGGCAATGCCTCCCTGCTATTGCTAGCCCCAGGGTATTGCACCATCTCTTAATCATGTGTCCCCAACACTGACCACCCTTTCTCTAGCAGTACCTTTTTTAAGAAGTCTCCACCAGCCAGGTGCAGTGGCTCACGCCTGTAATACCAGTGACTTAGGAGGCAGAAGCAGGAGGATCACAATTCCAGGCCAGGGGCAGCCTGCATAACTTAGTGAGACCTTGACTCAAAATAAAAAATTAAAAAATGGGCTGGGGGTGCAGCCCAGGGGCAGAGCACTTGCAAAGTATGTGTGAGACCCTGGGTTCAACCCCCAACTGCCGAGGAAAAAAAAGTCTCTACCATTACCTTATTGTACCCTGCGAGGACTCTGACTGATCCTCCTCTGTTGTCTCTGTGCACAACCAGTGACCATATGGAGCAGCACAGTGTGGGCCTTTGATGCTCAGAGCTGCAAGGTGGTAAATCCACCTCCAGCATCAAGGTTGGATTTCAGACAGAAAGAAAGGGCCAAAGACACCAAGTGGTTCTTTGCCAGAAAAACAATAGCTTTCTAGGAAGCCCCACACATTGGACTTCTGCTCACCTACCATCCTGGCTACAGGACTTTGAAGGAGGTATTTTCAGCTATTGTCGCTGTCCCAAACAAAATAGTGTTTCTATTAGAAGGAAAGAAACAGAAAAATCAAAGTCTCCTAGGCAACCAGGAATGTTTCTAACATCGTTTCTCACATTTGGACTTTTTAATAAAACGTTACAAATAAGTTACTGTTACAACTATTTTCTATAATCTATAACTTTGTTGTTAGGTGCCGTCTTGTAGGATCCAACTCCATAGGACCCTAGGTATAAGAACCAGACACTACCCAGTACCGTGCCATGAACATGATCTTTTTATGTTTGAGCCCAATGTTGCAGACATAGTGTTTCTTTTCATTTTGAGTTGTGCCACATCCCCAAAAGGAGATTCCAGGCACTTTGCTCCATTCTTGTAATTAAGGTCAACTCTTCTTTGAGGAGGCATCTCTGTCCTAGTTTCTTGAATGCCTTCCAGCCTTAGAGGCTCAATTTCTGGCACTATATTTGATAGTGCTTCTCTGCTATTCATAGGGTTTTCAATGGCAAATTGTTTCAGGAAAGGGCTGCCAGGTCCTTCTCCCTAGTCCACAATTTAGGGCTTCTTTATTCAATAACAATAATAAATTTGGTACAATCATTGTGGAAAACAGTATGAAGATTCCTCAAAAAATTAAAAACAGGACTACATATGATCCAGCAATCTCACTTCTCAGTACATATCCAATGAAATCAACACATTAAAGAGATTTTGTTTTGTTTTGTTTGCAATCCAGGGGATAGAACCCAGGGCCTCCCACTTTAGGCCAGCATTCTACCACTGAGCCATATCCCTGATCCTTGAAGAGATATCTACACTCCCATGTTCATTGTAGCACCATTCACAATAGCCCAGATATGGAAGAAACCTAAGTGTTCATGGATAGATGAATGAATAAAGAAATTGTGATATATATATATATATATATATATATATGTATATATGACTTATTATATATCCATAAAAAGAAGGAATTCCTGCCATTTGCAACAACACGGATGAACCTAGAAGACATTATGCCAAGTAAAATATGGCAGGCACAGAAAGACAAATACTGTGTGATCTAATATATATATTGTTGTTGTTAAGTGCCGTCGAGTCGGTATCCAACTCATAGCGACCCTCATAGGGTTTTCAATGGCTGGCTGTTTCGGGATTGCCTTGGGAGTGGATTGCCAGGCCCTTCTCCCATTTTTGCGGTGCTGGGAATTGAACTCGGGACCTCAGAGTCTGCAGTGCAGCGCTCTACCAACTGAGCTAAATCCCAGCCCAATATATATATAGAGAGAATCTAAAAATGTCAAATGTAAAGAAGCTGAGAGTAGAATAATGGTTGCCAGGGACTGGGGTGGGTGGAGAAAATGAGTAAATTTTGGTCAAAGGGTTCAGACCTACAATTGTAAGACAGGCATGTTCTGGGGATCTAATGTACAACACAGATGGTGATGTGTTAATTAATTTGGTCATGGTAATCATTACACAATGTATATGTGTATCAACTCATGCTGTACATCTTGAATATATTCAATCATTGTCAATTAACTATTTAAATATAAATTAAGTATTCAATTAAATATTACTACATCAATTAAGCCTGCAACTGTAGCCCTGTGGCATCCGATCCTGTCAGATTGCAGAAGCTAACCAGGGTCGGGCCTGGTTAGTACTAGGATGGGAGACCACCTGGGAACACCAGGTGCTGTAGGCTTGGGAGATGGACCTGGCAACCTACTCCCAAAAATCAATCTGCCATTGAAAAACCCTATGAACAGCAGAGAAGCACTGACAATAGTGTTTCACCTGTTGTACGCAGAGTCGCTATGAGTTGGATACCGACTCCACGGCACATAACAACAACAACAATAATCATTACACAATGTATATGTGTATCAAGTCATCATGCTCTATGTCTTGAATATATTCAATCATTGTCAATTAATTATTTAAATATAAATCAACTGTTAAATTAAATATCACCTCAATTAAATATTATAATTAAATTCAAATTAAATGTGATTTTAAAATACCAATAACAATCATTTCCATTTATTGGGCCCTTTTTTACATGCATGTCTTTTAACCCTCACATGAGTGTTCTTAGGTTTCCCCAGTTTATAGATGAGGAACTAAGGTGAGACCTGCAAATATAACAACTGAGCTGAGAGCCACTGCACTGTCAGGGTGTCACTTATATCCTATTTCTCTTTCTTCATTTCTCTTTCTCTCATAGGGTAGAATCCGGGTAGACAACATGGAAACCTAGGTCATAGACAATAAGCCTCCTGCATCATCAGGGCAAAGCATAGCAGGACTAAAAGAGAAAGAACCTGGAGTTGGAGACAGTAGGGGGTCAGAGAACAACTAGAGAAATTTGGGTCCATGTCAAAGGTACCGTGAGTAGCATGCAGGTTCTATAGAAACAATTTTATTCCAATTTCAAGTATCTCTTTTGGTTGCTATGGTTACCACTTGTTTGACGGGATCAGGCTTTCTGCTAGGCAGACAAGAGATGAAAGAAGAGGACGTGACCTTCAGAAGAAACTGGACTGGACAGGGGTCAGCTCAAGATGCTGGGTACTATGGTGCACTGGGACATGTCTGAGGGACCACCCCACTGTAGCTGGCAGCACATAATTCTGGCAGGTCAGTGGCAAACCTTGAGCTAGGAAATACTGACCTTAATTTTTCTTGTGTGTGCAATGAGGACTGGAGCAGAAGTACCTAGTGCATAGTACCCAGTGCTGCCATTGAACATTCTGTCTTCCCAGAGATAATCAATGTATAACTGTATCTTTGCTACAACCAAAGATAAGTACAGCCATGTGTCACATGTGTTCCAAGAAATACATTGTTAGGCAATTTCTGTGTTGTGTGGACATCATACAGTGTATTTATATAAGCCATGGTAGTGTGTTGTTGTTGTTGTTGTTGTTGTTGTTGTTAGGTGACTTTGAGTTGATTCCAACTCATAGCAACTATTTACAACAGAACAAAACCTTCCCCAATACCATGCTAGCCACACCATCTTTTTAATGTTGAAGCCCACTGTTGCAATGACTGTGTCAATCCATCTAGTTGAGGAGCTTCCTTTTTTATTCATTGATCTGCTACTCTCCCAAACATACATCCTTCTCCAGGGATTGATCCCTCCCGATTATATGTCCAAAATATGTAAGACACAGTCTGGCCATCCTTGCTTCCAAGGAGCACTCTGGTTGCACTTCTTCTAGGATGGATCTGGTTGGTTCTTTTGGCAGTCCATGGTATATTCAATATTCATCCCCAGCACCATAATTCAAAAGCATCAATTCTTCTGTCTCCCTTTTTTGCTGTCCAGCTTTCACAACCATATGATGCGAATGAAAATACCATGGTATGAAACAGGCACACCTTCACCTTCAATGTGACTTCTTTAGAGGTTGACTATCTCCCAAAGGCCCATGGGTTAAAGGTTTTGTCCCAGGGCAATGCTATTGGGAGGTAGAGCCTATTGGGAGGTCCTTAGGATATTGGGGGTGTGCCTTTGGAGGAGATTGTGGGATCCTGGCCCCTTCCTGCCTTTCTCTTTTGCCTCCAGACAATGAGGTGAGTGGTTTGCTCTGCCACTTGCTCCCACCATGATGTGCTGCATTGCCAGAAGCCTAAAATAATGGGGCAGGTTGATCATGTACTAAAACCTCCAAAACCATGAGACAAAATAAAGTTTTTCTCTTTATAAGCCACAGGGCACTTTGACTAATGAGTACTTACTATATGACAAGTGCAACCAGAGACCTGGATTTTAAATTTTACTAAATTTTAATTTATTTTTATTGAAAAATTAATACTTCATCTAAGCATTGGAACAAATTTAAGTACATTTGAAGAACTGGTATTTTTTTGTTTGTTTTTTTGTTTGTTTGTTTGTTGCAGTGCTGGGGATCTGAAAACTACTTTCTAAGCTGTAAATTTCATGAAATCTAAGTACATATCAAATGTTTCCAGTGATATTTAGTGTTTGAAGTGTTATTTGCTGCATACCAGATTTCAAAGACTTAGTTTTTTTTTAAAAGGATGCAAAATGTCTTGTTAACAATATTTTATAATAGCAGGGTGTGGTGGTGCACAACTGTAATGCCAGTACTCAATAGACTGAGGCAGGAGGATAGTGAGTTCTAGGCCAGACTGAGGTATGTAGTAAGACCCTGTGTCAAACAAAACAAAGCAAAACAACAAGTGTTTTTAAAAATTCCATTGATTGTATGTTGAAATGACAATTTTTGTATATATTGGGTAAAATAAAATGCATCATTAAATTAATTTTACTTCTATAAACTTAATAATGCCTGCAGCCGTAGCCCTGTGGCATCTGATCCTATTTTATCTTGGACCTCGGATGCTAAGCAGGGTTGGGCCTGGTTAGTTCTTGGATGGGAGACCACCTGGGAACACCAGGTGCTATAGGCTTGGGAGACAGACCTGGCAACCCACTCCCAAAAATCAATCTGCCATTGAAAACCTTATGAATAGCAGAGAAGCACTGACAGTAGTGTTTCACCTGTTGTATGTAGGGTCGCTATGAGTTGGATACTGACTCAACAGCACCTAACAACAACAACAACAACAACATACTCAATAATGTGGGTTCATGGAAAGTTTATAGTGTGACTTAAATTATAACTCCATAGGACAGTGGCACATTTAAGGAGGCAGCAAGCAAGGGGTGCTTTAGTTTCTTATAGGAACTAAGGAGAGAGGCCATTGCAGAATAAATTCCATGATTCCTGGCAAAATTGGATCTCATTCCTGGTTTTCTGAGAATAAGGGGCGGAAATAAAGAACAGTACAGATTGCTATTGGTGTCAGTTCCCTGCCTGATTTCTCTCCACATAGGAGCACAGTGCATTCCATCTTGAAACTTCTGTCATGATTATTACCTTAGTAGAATGAGACCATAGTTTTCTGGGGTTTTATTTGCAGACAACAGGATTTCAATGAGCCGGAGAGGTCAAAAGCAGCTAGTGGCTATGAAAATTTTCCAAATCAGCATGAACTTGATTATTCGTGTCTATTTCAAAGTTTACCTTAGACCCAACATGGGGTAGAAATTCACTCTCCACACATTTGCTCTTCTCTGGTTTTGAATCTCTTCCTCCAGAACAGCCTTGTTTGGGGACGCTTCGCACGCGGAAGTCTGGCCCATCCGAGCCTGCTGCCTTGGCGAGCACATCTGGAAGTGGTTTCAGGGGCCGCCTTATTGCCAGCACAACGCCTGGATTCCCAGCTGCTTTGCGCAGGAGTGGAAGAAACCCGAGCCATTCAAAGTCGACACAAGCAGAGGGGGGTGCGGGTAGGCGAGGAATATTCTCTTGGAAACGGAACGTTGGCCAGGGGCTCTCCAGCCCTTTGGGATTTCCAATGGGATCTTAGAAGCAGTGGAAGCAGTGCGAAGGGAAGCAGCCCCCGCCAGGCCAGCCACTGTTTGAACGCTCTGCCTTGCAGCTCTTCTGGACCAAGTCTCCCAAAGTCCTACCCTCACCGTTCAACAGGTAAATAGAGCCATTCGTCAGCAGCGTGCTGTCTTTTTATTTTTCCTGGGGCCAGCCTGCGGCACTCATTTATTTTGCTTCAGGCTCAAGAAAGTAAATCCGAGGTTTCAGGATGTCCTGCACAAACTTTGCCTTCAGAAGCCCCCCAGTTTGTATTTGTAGCAATCTAATGGAATTTTATTACTTTTAGTTTAATTTTATGCCATCCCAGCAAATCCAGGATGCTCAATGTGCAAGGTTTTCACACCCTGGACTACTTTTGCAGACCTGGGCTTATTCCCCCTCTTTCCCCAGAATCATGTGATTGACTATTTGCTTCAGATTTTAAGCATAGAGACCAGCAGTTAGGGCATGGATAAATACTAGCATTTTGTACAAGTATGTTTATGAACCAAAGATGACTTAATTGAGTTGTGATTCATGTTTTGGGAATTTGTCCTTATTAACTGTTCCAAGGGCCTCCATGCCCAATAAGAGAACTGGCAGCAATGGAAATCTGTGTGAGCTTTATGGTATATACAGTAGTCATCATGTTTGTGTTGAAAATGGTTTTCAACATGCAAAAATGTCTCATGTTCACTTAATCAGAAAGTGTAATGCATTACATACGCCTGATCCAGTCTGATAATAATAATTTGTAACATAAGTTAAGAAGAGATAGTAAATGCAAGAGTTAAAAAGAGAGAAAGAAAATATGATGATATCTAAACATCTGGATGTGCTGTGGGAAAGATGAGTCCTGTAGCTTTTTGACCCCATGCATTTGAATATTCAAAGTGATACTATCTTTTCCTTTTTCTCCAAATGTTTCAGCACCACATTTTTTGCACAATATGTATTTTGTATTAAATAATGGAATTCCAGTCCTCCCTCTAAGACAGCTAACAGTAGAGCTGCACACTGCACATGAACGTGGACTCTGGGGTCAGACTCATAAGCTTTATCAGCTCAACTCTGGGCACATTAATTTGCATGTCATTTCTTCATCTGTAAAATGAGAGTAAAATAACATAATATCAGCAGAAGACATAATACAAGGACTGCAAAGTACTGGGGCCTCAGGGTTGATTAGCTTTCCTGGTGATGCTGATGATGGCAGTGAAGATAACAAAGGTGACCACATATCCCGGATTTGGCAACATCCGTACACTTGATGTGTTCTTCCTTCTGACAGGCTAGTCATCCAAATGCTCCCCATATCCTCACAGATGTCTCTCACAGGCTCTGCTTTCTTCCTTCTGCCCCTTGAACACCTCTCTTTTTTTCTACTCCAGCTCTTTTGTCTTTGTTCGTCGTCTTTCCTTGCTGAGAGACGTGTTCACTAAACCCTCAGAGTTTTCATTTCCAGTTCCTAAGAAACAGGATGCTCTAAATCCTTCTTTTATTTCAGCATTTTCCAAAGAATGTTCCAAAGAACATGGTCCCGTGGGAAAATAGCTCTGTGAACTTTATCACCCTCTGAGAGAACTCAAGGCATAAAAACACTTTAAAGATCCTAGGAAGTCCTACAAGGAGGAGGATCAGTACTTAGAGACACTTAACACAGTGGTTCCCCAAAAGTTGAGCCATCTATACATCTAGCATGGGCAACCATTTCTTAGAACACACCGTGGAATACCCTCTTCCGGCCACACTTGTTTTCATTTTGGTTCCTCTTGTGATCATTCTGCTTTGTATCTCCCCTGGGGACCATCCAAGGGGAAGCCTTATTCCTCCTTCCCTAGTGCTATGGTTTGGATGTGGCTTCTCTTCCAAAAGTTCCTGTGTTAGAAGCTTGGCCCTCAACATGGCAGTTTTAGCAGATCCTGTGGAAGCTTTAGGAGAGGTGAGACCTTGTGGGGGGTGGCTTCATCATTGAAGGCATACCCTTGTCCAATGACAAGGCTCATGATAGGTTCGTTAATATACACAGCCTCTCATCTTTAAATTATTCCACAATACCTTTTCAGCACCCTTCCCCTTATCCTCTCCCCTTTGGATGCCCAGGTCCTTTTCAGTTCATCTATACCTGTACCCATGGCAGACATGATGAATTAACCATCATCTCCATCCTTTTTTAAACAGTCTAGTAATAGCTTTAGATTTCTTCTCAGCTTAGCAATCCTGAAAGCCTCTACCAACTGATTGTATCTGACTTGTAAAATAAAACTTAGGGGCTCTGGTTTTGAAGAACTGTTCTAAAGACCTTTTCCCACTTTTGCCTTTTCTTCCAAGGTATTGCTAATCCCGTTAGCCACTGCCAGGTCTGAAAACATTCTTTCCACGTTTGGCCCGAGGCCCTAACTCTCAAGCATCTGGTAAAACAGCTCTCTATGCAATATCTTCAGAGTAGGAAAAAAAAAAAAAAAAAAGACTTTTCACAGTACCCTCCTCTTCTCCATTCCATACCAACTCTCTAAGCTCTTCTTTTCTTCCTAGCTGAGGCCCTAGAGCCTCTGCTTGCTTTCCTCCCCTCTTTGAAGCTGCCACCACCTAATGCCTTGCCTCGGGAATTTTTCTTTCCAACACTGGCATCAGGTGACTCCCAGCTCCGTCTCTCTGGCTTTCCTGAAAACAGGCCCAAGGGCTCTTTCGTGCCAAAGGCTTTACTATTGTCACAGGGAAACCATGACAAGAAAGTTGTTCAGCCTAGGAAAGCTTACAGAGATTCCAGTTGTGGGGTTCCCTGCCCAGAGCCCTCTGCGTTTATTCCTGGCATGGGACCCTCGGCAGTTCTCCTCCTGCGGGCTTCTTCCTGGTGAAGGATGCAGCCACCCAGTTCTCCTCTGGAGTGAGGAGCTGAGCAACTAGAGCCTCTTGCCTTTGCTTTCTATCTCCTGTTTCTCGTTCAACACACACATCTTACACCAGGACAGGCAGACGGAGAAGCCACAGTCCCGTCCTCCACCATCTTATAGTTGGGCAGAGGAGACAGGCACAGCACAATTTTTAAAAAGGGTGTGGAGAGCAAAGGGATGGAATGGGAATCAGGAGAGCATCTGGGCAGAGCAATCAGGAGAGACTTCTTAAAGGAGATGGTGCTGAGCAGAGTCTTTAAAGCACCACTAACACTTTCCAGGGGCTGGGATTTAGCTCAGTTGGTAGAGCGCTTCTCTGCAGTCTCTGAGGTCCCAAGTTTGATGTGGTCCCAGCACCGCAAAAATGGGAGAAGGATGTGGCAACCCACTCCCAAGGCAATCCCAAAACAATCTGCCATTGAAAACCCTATGAGGTTCTCTATGAGTCGGACACGACTCCACGACACCTAACAACAACAACAACACTTTCCAGGGGCTGGGATTTAGTTCAGTTGTTAGAACGCTGCTCTGCAGTCTCTGAAGTCCAAGTTCGATTCCCAGCACCGCAAAAAAGGGAGGATGTGGCAGTCCACTCCAGAGGCAATCCCAAAACAATCAGCCATTGAAAACCCTATAAGGGTCACTATGAGTTGGACACGACTCACCTGCACCTAACAACGACAACAATTTCCAGGGGAAGGAGGAGGAGAAAGGAACTCCACGCAGAGGCGGACTGCATGAACCAAGTTCAGGGGCAAGGAAAGTAGGTTTGGTGCGGAGGACAGTGGGGAGACTGTGGAGCCTAATCCTGAGCTGTTCAGCATGGCTGGAGGCATGACGTGGGGCCTCACAGCCTTCCCCAGAAGCTCTGAGCTTAGCCTTTCGGGTGTGGGTTCCAGTGAAGGGCTTAAAAAGCAGGAAAGGGCCGGGCGCGGTGGCGCACGCCTGTAATCCCAGCGGCTTGGGAGGTGGAGGCAGGAGGATCGCAAGTTCGAGACCAGAGGCAGTCTGCGTAATTTAGCGAGACCCTGTCTCAAAAAGTAAAAAAAAAAAAAAAAAAAAAAAAAAAAAAAAAAGGGCTGGGGGTGCAGATCAGTGGTCCAGCACTTGCAGAGCATGCAGGTGTGAGGCCCTGGGTTCAACCCCCAGTACCGAAAAAAAAAAAAAAAAAAAGCAGGAAAGGGATGCTCAGAGTTGTGGGTGGAGGGTAGGTTAAATTTTAAGTTTGACATTTAATTATATATTTTTATTTCGGACAATGTAATATTTCAGTATTTGTATACACTGTATAATGATCAGATCAGTGGAACTAGTACATCTATCACCTCAAACATTGATCATTTCTTTATATTGGGAACATTCAAAATCCTCTCTATTAGCTATTTTGAAATATACAATTATATGCTGTCAATCATCAACTAGCTACCCTATTGTGCTATGAAATACTAGACATTTTTTCTCCTGTACACCTGCACCCTCATTCCCATTAACCATCCTCTCTCCATCTCCCCGGTGTTGTATTATAAACCATTTGGTACACGTCTGCAAAACAACTGACTTGTATTCTCTAAAATAATTAAGGACATGACAAAAAGGCAGTGGAAGTGGAATGGACCAATAGTAAAAGAAACTGAATCTATAATGCCAAACTATAAAAGTCTTTATTGGAATAAAGGGAGAAAATTGAATATGGATTGCTTATTTGATGCCATTATTAATGTTATTTTCTTAAAGTGTGATCATAGCATTGTGCTTATAAAGGAGGCTATCCTTATATTTTTTGTTTGGTTTTGTTTTTTAGTATGTCCTAGTTTTTAAGAGAGATATGCTGAAATATTTAGGTGAAGTGTCAATGATGTCTTCAACTTCAAAAATTATATATGTATAAGGTCAGGCATGGTGGCACATGCTTATAATCCTAGTGACCTGGGAGACAGAGGCAGGAGGGTGGCAAGTTTGAGGCCAAAGGCAGCCTGCATGACTTAGCAAAACTCTGACTCCAGATAAAAAATAAAGATGGAGCCGGGTACGGTGGCACATGCCTGTAATCCCAGTGGCTCGGGAGGCGGAGGCAGCAGGATCGCAAGTTCAAGACCAGAGGCAGTCTGCGTAATTTAGTGAGACCCTGTCTCAAAAAAGTAAAAAAAAAAAAAAAAGGGCTGAGGGTGCAGCTCAGTCAGTGGTCCAGTACTTGCAGAGCATGCAAGCGCAAGGCCCTGGGTTCAACCTCCAGTCCCACAAAAAATGATAACATAACAATAACAACAACAACAACAACAATAATTTAACAGGCTCACTGTGGCTGCTTGGTTAGAAACCAGCTGCAGGGCAACAAGGCAGTATAATGCAGTCAAAGGATGATGGAATCTGGCCAGGGAGGAGGCCCCAGAGGTGGTGACAAAATTGGTTGTATTCTGAAAGTAGAACTGACAGAATTTGTTGTTGGTCCACATGTGGAGAAGGAGAAATGGAGAGGGGCCCAAGCTAACACCCAATTTATTTTTTGCCAGAGCAACTGGAAGAATGGGATTGCCATTAACAGGGTTGGGGAAGAGGATAGGAGGTGCATGTTTGGGGGTGCAGTATTAGGGGCTCAGTTTTGGACATGTGGATGCCTTCAAGTGACAATACCAAGTGGCCATTGGGATCTAAGAGTCTGGAGTCCATGTGGGAGGTCTGAGCTAAGAACAGAAATAGGGGAGTTGCTGGCAGATAAACAGTATTTAAAGCCGTGAGTCTGGAGAGGAATTCCTCAGGAGGGAGTTAAAGGGAAGAGGAGAAATCCAAGGACTGCATGCTGGGATGTCCCATTATGTGGACATTCAGGAGATAGGGCTGAAGAGATAGACAGTGGAAGAGGCTGAGAGTGAGCAGGCCCGCAAATGGAGGAAAGGCAGGGAGCATTCGGTCCTGTCCCCCACCCCATTGCAGGAAGGTACGGAGGAGGAGAGAGCAGGCAGGTGGTCTCCACCTCCCATGCATGCATGCCTTGGCTCTGGTGAGGAGCAAGTCCCACAGTGTATTTCCTGGCATGGAGGAACCTTGCCAAACCGGACAATGTTCTCCTAGGCTTTGCCCCAGACATTGCAGTTTCTCTTGGCCCCAGGTCTCTGCCTTTTACTCTACATGTTCTTAAGTTCCCCATTATACCCTCTGGCTCTCTAGCTCTGACTTTCCTACTAGTGTTTTACTCTGCAGAACCTTGCTCCTCTGGCATTCCTCAACATCAGCTCTTGCAGAGGAGCTCAGGTCTGCAAACATTTCTTGTTGTTGTTGTTAAGTACCATGGAGTTGGTATCTGACTCATAGCAACCCTACATACAACAGGCAAAACACCATTATTAGTGCTTCTCTGCTATTCATAGGGTTTTCAATGGCTGATTGTTTCTTAGGAGTGGATTGCCAGGTCCTTCTTCCAAGCCTACAGCAGCTGGTGTTCCCAGGCAGTCTCCCATCCAAGTACTAACCCGACCTGATCTTCCTTAGCTTCCAAGAACTGATGGGATCAGATGCCACAGTGGCACAGCTGCAGGCAACATTTCTTGAGCACCTACTTAATCTGTGGGAATGCTTTGGACTCCAAGTACCAGAAACATTGAGTTACAGAAGCTTAAACACACATAGGTTTATTTTCTCATATAATAGCTGGGGGAGATAGGAACCAATGGCATTGATTCAGCAGCTTGGTGATCTCAGGGCTGACCATTCTTTGCAGCTCTTGACCTCTTGCTCATAGTCTCAGGGTGGCTGCCCAGCCCCAGTCATTATGGTCCCATGCAAGGCAGAAAGAAGGAAGGACTGCCACTTCATCCAGAAAGTAAAAGTTTTCCCAGATGTCCACAATAGGTTTTCATTTAAGTCTCTGAGCAGGTCTACATTAGGTAGCTACCTCCATCAGCAAAGAACACTAGTGAAATCTGTATTTAGATTTTCCTGTCTCTTGTGGGAGTGGGAAAAGATGTGTTAGTCAGCTCATGAGTCACTGTGGCAGAGAAACCGACCAAAAAACACGTGTGGAAGGAAAGATTTCTTGGGGGCTCACAGTTAGAGGATGTCAGTCCATAATGGCAGGGCAGCTGGTGACAGGGCAGGCGGCTGAACACCTCACATCATGGCAGATCAGGAGGCAGCAAGAGCAACCAGAACCACAGGTCTGGGTAAAAACTTCCAAAGGCTGGCCCCCAGTGACCTACTTCTACAGAGCTAGAATCTACATCCCAAAGTTCCATAACCTCCCAGGACAGCACCACTAGATGAGGACCAAACATTTAAACACATGAGCTCTGGGATCATTTTAGATTTAAACTATAATAGGAGAAAAGAATGGGAAGAGATGTTGGATTAGGCAACTAGCAAGGCTGCCACATTACCAGATGCCAAATACTTGCCAAGAAGGGGAAAGACCAGAATGGTTCAGATGTAGACCCTGTCTTTAAGAAGCTTGCTTTCTAGGAAGCAAACAGCACAGAGTATTTAAGTACAGGAAAGACCAGAAGACATACTTGATTTCCAGGAGCCAGGCCAGGTGCCTCTCCTTAGTGCTGGAACAATAGCCTGTGCGTATACTACCAAGACATCTAAGCATGCTGCTGTGTCATTTTATATATATTTACCTGTTTTTGGTGCCAAATGTGGACTTCCTGGAACTTAACCTTTGAATCTGTAGTGCCTGGTATCTTACTAGAGGCTCAATAAATATTTGTTGACTGAATATATGAGTGAATGACTGGAATGCCAAGTGAGCCATCCTAATTACCTTCTTGTCTTGAATTGGCCCTTTGTCCCCTCTCAGCATTTGTAACCTGTTAACTCTATATTTGCATTCTAATAGCAAAACCTCTAACTCTTTGTCTGTTTCCTCAATCACCTTTTTAATCTTCAAAAGTAAAATATTGAGCCAGACTCAGTGGCGCACGCTTGTAATCCCAGTGGCTTGGGAGGCAGAGGAAGGAGGATCGCAAATTTGAGACCAGAGGTAGTCTGCATAACTTAGTGAGACCCTGTCTCAAAAAGTAAAAACATGGGCTGGGGGTGCAGCTCAGTGGTCCAGCACTTGCAAAGCATGCAAGCGCAAGGCCCTGGGTTTAACCCCCAGTACCGCAAAAAAAAAAAAAAAAGTAAAATATTTATTCTTACACTCAATAAAGGAACTCTGCACTTAAAAATTTACAGTCAGTAAAATTGTAGAATATAGTATCTACAAAGCTGAAAGTACTCTATACCCTCAAGTTTCATGTTGTTGTTGTTAGGTGCCATCAAGTTGGATCCGACTCATAGCAACCCTCAAATGGTTTTCAATGGCTGATTGTTTCAAGAGTGGATTGCCACAGTCTTCTCCCATTTCTATAGTGCTGGAGATAGAACCCTGGTCCTCAGAGAGTATGGAGCAGCACCCTACCAACTGAGCTGAACCTCAGCCCAACAGAGTATCTAAAAAGCTAAAAGTACCCTATACACGCAAGTCTCATAGTCCTTAGAAAATGGATGCATAAATTTTCAGTCTTATTTTTTTTCTTTCAGTCTTGGGGATTGAACCCAGGGCCTTGTACTAGGCAAGTACTCTATCACAGAGCTCCATCCTCAATCCTTTTATAAATTTTTCTTTTAAGACAGGGTCTCCGTTAGTTGCACAGGCTGCCTCTAGCCTCGAACTCATGATCTTCCTGCCTTGGCCTCTCAAATTGCTGGGACTATAGGCATGCACTACTGGGTTCAGCTCAGTCTGTTATTTTTTATTTCAAGAAGGTATATAGCTAATACGACTCTTTTGAATAACAGTGAGTGAATTGTGGATTCTCTTGTCAAAGATAGCAGTTCTACAAGGATAAATATTTTTTAAGGAAGCAACCATATTCTTATTTACTTATTTTTCAGTGCTAGGGATTGAACCCAGGGTCTTGTGCACACTGGGCAAGTGTTCTGCAACAGAGCTATATTCTCAACCTATATTTTTTTTGAGACATGATCTTGCCATGTAGCACAAGCTGGCTTTGAGATCCTTTTGCCGCACCCTCCAAAGAATAGGGTTTTGCTATCACACCTGGCCACTAATATTTTTAAATAATTAAAATGGTAGAAAGTAATTGCTAAGGACATTTTAACAGAATTTTACTTCTTGAAAAGTGGGATTTTTTTTTATTGTTGTTCTTTTGCCTTTATTACTAAATAAAAATTGTATATATTCAGGGCATATAATATAATGTTTTGATATATACACTGTGAAATGATTACCACAATCAAGGTAATTGACAAATTCATCACCCACAAATTGTTATTTTCTTTGTGCCTGGCTGGTAAGAATACTTTCTTCACAGATTTCAAGTATGTAATATGTTGTTATTAACTATAGTCATCTTGTACATTAGATCTTCAGAACTTAATTTTATTATCACCAATGTATATCCTTTGATGCTCCCCCGTTTCCCCCACCTTCCTGGGCCTTGGTAATCACCTTTCAACTTTCTGGTTCTATGAAGTTGATTTGTACATGTAAGTGAGATTGTGCGTTATTTGTTTTTCTATGTCTTGCCTAGTTCATTTAGTATAATGTCTTTCAGGTTCATTTGTGTTGCCACAAATGGCAGGATTTTTTCTTTCTTAAGGCTAAATAATATTTCATTGTGTTTATATATGTGTATGTGTACACTGCCCCCTCGCCATTTTCTTTATCTGTTTATCCATTGATGGACAATTTGGTTGTTTTCATGCCCTGGCTATTGTGAATAATGCTACAGTGAATGTGGGAGTGTAGATGTCTCTTCAAGATGATTATTTTATTTCCTTTAGCTATATGCCCAGAGGTAGAATTGCTAGATCATATGAGAAATCTCCATACTTCACCTCCATACTTGTTGTAGTTAGGTACAACTCATACTGGACCCTCTGTGAAACAGAATGAAACACTCTCTGATTCTGTGCCAGGTACATGATCTTATTTATGTTTAAGCCCAAGGTTGCAGACACTGTGTCAATCCATCTAGTTGAGGGTTTTCCTTTTTTTCGTTGACCTGCCACTCCCCCAAACATGATGTCCTTCTCCAGGGACTGGTCCTTCCTGACTACATATCTAAAATACATAAGATGTGGTCTAAGCTATCCTTGCTTCCAAGGAGCACTCTCATTGCACTTCTAGGACAGATCTGCTGGTTTTTTTGGCAGTCCATGGTATATTAAATGTTTGTCTCCAGCACCATAATTCATAGGCATCAATTCTTCTCCTGTCTCTCTTATTTGATATCCAGCTTTCACAAGCAATTGATGCAACTGAAAATACCATGGCATGAGTCAGGCGCACCTTTGTGTTCAATGTAACATCTTTACTTTCCAGCACTTTAAAGAGATCTTTTGCCACAGCTTTTCCCAATACAGTGCATCTTTTGATTTCCTGACTACTGTTTCCATGGGTGTTGATTATAGAACCAAGTAAAGCAAAGTCTTGTACAACCTAAATCTTTTATCCATGTATCATGAAGTTGCATACTGGCCCAGTTGTAAGGATTTTTGTTTTTTGACACTGAGGGGCAATCCATACTGAAGGCTGTGTTCTTTGATCTTCATTAGTAAATGTTTCAAATCCTCTTCACTTTCAGCAATCAGAGTTGTATCATCTGCATACCGCAGGTTGTTAATGGGTGTTTCTCCACTTATGATACCACGTTCTTCTTCATAAAGCCCACCTTCTTGGATTATTTGTTCATCATAGAGATTGAAGAAGTACAGTGAAAGTATACAGGCCTGTCACACACCTTTCTCAATTTTAAACCAGGTAGTGTTTCCTTGTTCTGTTCGAACAACTGCCTCATGGTCCATGTATAGATTCCTTATGAGTACAATTAAGTGCTCTGTTATTCTCATTTTTCACATTGTTATCCATAATTTGTTGTGATCCACACAGTCAGAATGCCTTTGCATAATCAATAAAACACAGATAGATGTCTTCCTGGTATTCTCTGCTATTGGCTAATATCCATCTAACATCAGCAACGATATCCCTGGGTCTATTCTCTATTCTGATTCTGGCTTGGTTTCCTAGCAGTTCTCTGTTAATATACTTCTGCAGTCACTTTTGAAGGATCTTTAGCAAAATTTTGCTTGTGTGAGATATTAATGATATCGTTTTATAATTTTTGTACTCGAGTGGATCCTCCTTCTTGGGAATAGGCACAAATATGGATCTCTTCCAGTCAGTTGACCAGGTAGCTATTTTCCAAATCTTGGCATAAAAAAGTTAGCACCTCCAGTAATTCATCTGTTGAAATATATCTCTTGGTATTCCACCAATTCCTGGAGCCTTGTGTTTTGCCAATTCCTTCAAGGCAGGTTCTACTTCTTCCTTCAGTACCAATGGTTCCTGTTCATATGCAGTGTCTTGAAATGGTTGGTCATCTACTAATTCTTGGTATAATGACTCTGTGTATTCCTCCCATCTACTTTTGATGGTTTTTGCATCATTTAATATTTTCTTTATGGAAGCCTTCACTATTGCCACTTGAGGATTGATTTTTTTCTTTGATTCTTTAAGCTTGAGAAAAACAGAATGTGTTCTTCCCTTTTGGTTTCCTACTTCCAGGTCTTTGCACATGTCATCATAATATTTGATTTTGTCTTCAAACTTCCCTTTGAAATCTTCTGTTTTGTTCTTTAACTTCACCATGTCTTCCTCTTACCTGCTCGTCTTTCAGGGTCAAGGCTCAGTGTCTGTTTTAACATGTAATTTGGTCTTTTTCTTTTTTCCTGTATTTTTGATAACCTTTTGCTTTCCTCATGACTGATATCTTTGATGTCATGCCACAACTCATCTGGTCTTAGATAATTTGTGTCTAATACATCAATCCTCTTCTTGAAGTGGTCTCTGAACTCAGGTGGGATACACTCAAGGTCATACCTTGGTTCTCCTCCATGTCTTCTAATTTTCTTCAGTTTCAGTTTGAACCTGCATATGAGCAGTTGATGGTCTGATCCACAATCAGCACCTCATCTTGTTCTGACTTTTGATATTGAGCTTTTCCATAGTCAGTTTCCACAAATGTAGTCAATTTGGCTTCTGTGTATTCCATCTGGTATATTCCATGTGTATATTAGCTGTTTATATTGGTGAAAAAAATGTATTTGCAATGAAAAGATCATTGGTCTGACAAGATTCTCTCATATAATCTCCGCATCGTTTGTGTCGCCAGGCCATATTTTCCAAGTACTGAACCTTCTTCTTCATTTTCAATTTTTGCATTCCAGTCACCAATAATTATCAATACATCCTAATTGCATAGTCAATCTATTTCAAATTGCAGAAGCTGGTAAAAATCTTCCCCATCTTCGTTTGTTGCCTTACTGGTGGGTATGTAAATTTGAATAATAGTCATATTAACTGACCTTCCTTATAGTCATTGTATAGGAGAGGAATCTTAAGTTTCCAAGCACAAAAGAGTCAGAGTCTTATATTCAGTGGATCTAGGATTGGAACCTAGGTTTATCGGACTCTAAGACCTATCCCCTAACAGAACATCACACCAGCCACGTTGGAAAAAGGTCTCTGGTTGTTTCCAAGAAGTTTCTGTGTCTTCTCCATTTGTTATTTCTTCTGAAATTCAGAAAGTACCACTATCAGAGAGGAAATAAAGTTGTAAAGAGGGCGAGGAGGATACAGTTCCAGGCATGCTTTTTCTCAGTTTCATTTTCTTGCAATGCTGGGGGTTAAACCCAGGGCCTCCCACATGCTAGGCAAGCACTCTACCATTGAATCTCAGCCCCAGCCCCATGTTTGTTTGTTTGTTTTAAAGTAGGCTTTCTGTGGAAACTCTGTGCTACTCTTGGACTCCATTCCTGCACTCCACTCCTGTGGTGTGGTTTAGGATTTCCTACAATCTGTTCCAGAATTTTCCCTCCTAGGCTCGGTGCTGCTGTGCTTTGCAATTAGATATGCCACTATCAATTTCCGGAAGCCTCTCGTTTCATCTTAAAGAGATTTCAGAGTGGACGACATGCTGGTCAGCGAAAGACAAGCTCTCTTTTCAGTTTAGTCAGCACTGTTTGTCTGTCTGTGGTGAGGTCTCACCATCACAGTAACCCAGCACTTTAGAGACCACAACCTTATCTGTGTGCTGTGAAAGTTCAACACAGTGAAATCTGCTCCCTGGAGCCCAACTCACTTGTCTCCTGGTGTAACCAGAATGGCCCTTTGAGAGAGTTCCAGAGCCTTGTGGTTGATGGGCTTTAAAGTCAGAGAGCCCTAATCTCCAATCCCTATTCTTCCATTAACTAGCTGTGTGATTTTGAGCAAGTTACGAAACCTCCCTGAGCCACATTTCTCCATTTGAAAACTAGACAGCAAGATACTCACTTGAAAGGTATAAGAATGAAAGGATTTAATGTGTCTAAATGATCACTTTAAACTGGGTATAAATTAATTTCTCTTTCTTTCTTTCTTTCTTTCTTTCTTTCTTTCTTTCTTTGTAATTATTTTAGTTAGTGTACAAAACAATAGGTTTCATTATGACATACTCATACATGCATATCACTGCACATTGCTCAAATTTACCCCCTCCATTACCCTCTCATGTCCTTCCTCCCCTGTAACTCTTCAATGTTGGGCGCTGTCAAGTGAGGTCCAACTCATAGTGACCCTATGTACAACAGAATGAAAGACTGCCTGGCACTATGCTATGCACACGGTTTTTTTATGTTTGAGCCCAATGTTGCAGTCACAATGTCTCTTCTCATTTTGAGTCATGCCACATCAGCAAAAGGAGGTCCCCCAGTGGCTTTACTCTATTCCCATCATTCAGGGCAATTCTACTTTGAGGAGGCAACTTTCCCCAGTCATTTCTTGAATGCCTTTCAGCCTCAGGGGCTCATTTTCTGGCACTATATTTGACAGTGCTTCTCTGCTATTCATGGGCTAGGGTTTAGCTCAGTTGGCAGAGTGCTGCTCTGTGGTCTCTGAGGTCCTCAGTTCGATTCCCAAGCATTGCCACATCCACTCCTGAAGCAATCCTGAAACAATCAGCCATTGAAAACCCTGTGAGGGTTGCTGTGAGTCGGACACAATTCAACGGCACCCAACAACAACAACAACAATCTCTGCTGTTCATGGAGTTTTCAGTGTCTAAGTGTTTCGAAAGGGCTGGGGTTTAGTTCACTTGGTAAAGCACTGCTCCGCACTCTCTGAGGACCCAGATTTGATCCTCAGCACTGCAAAAATGAAGAAGGATGGGCTGGGATTTAGCTCAGTTGGTAGAGCGCTGCTCTGCAGTCCCTGAGGTCCCGAGTTTGATTCCCAGCACCACAAAATGGGAGAAGGACATGGCAACCCACTCCCAAGGCAATCCTGAAAACAGTCAGCCATTGAAAACCCTAGGAGGGTCGCTGTGAGTCGGACTCGACTCTACGGCACCTAACAACAACAACAAAAATGGAGAAGGATGTAGCAACCCACTCTCAAGGCAATCCGGACACAATCCGCCACTAAAAACCCTTTGAGGGTCACTATGAGTTGGACCCGACTCAACGGCACCTAACAACAATAAACAACAATTATTTTCAGAGTGGGCTGCCAGGTCCTTCTTTCCAGTCTATCTTAGTCTGGAAGCTCATCTGAAACCTGTCTACCATGGGTGAACCTGCTGGTACCTGAAATACTGGTGGCACAACTTTCAGCATCATGTAACACACAACCCCGCACAGCATGACCAGGTGACAGAAACGTGGGGGACGTTTCAATAGGTAGTAGCTATTATTTCTATATTATTGGACCTCTGTGAACACACATACCCACACACCCCAGTGACCACAGCTAATACATTTGTAAGGGCTCCTGCTTGCAAGAAACTGAACCTTATTCCAAAGCAGTGTACGGAAAAAGGGGGTTTATTGGTTTGGGTGGATGGGGATGCTGAGGAGGGACTTGCCTCAGGAATGCAGAGTTGGGCTTCCCTTTGGTCTGGACCTCTTTCCCTCCCATGAGACCAGTTGGTCTCCTTCGTGGAGTGAGAGGAGGGCCCGTGTGGCTAAAGACTACTAAATTTACATAATCCCCAAAAGTCAGAGGAACACATACCACCTAAAATCATAAATGGATAAAAAGTACCTGAAACCTGATCTCAGAAAACTCCTAAGTAACGTGCTGTTTTGATTCTCTTCTTTCCCAGGGACAAGAGGGGCAGAGAAGGGCCATCCCAGATGCACCCTGAGCTCCTGGGGTGCAGGCCATAGCCAGAAATATGAAAGGGACATTATGGCTGGTTGTTTAACAGTAAATTAAAAACTTGTCTCAAGTCACTGTTGAAGAGTTTCTCTAGATCACTGCCAACAAATTTAAACAGCACTTTGGTTCAGAAACCCTGGGGTACCATTACATTCCACCTTCCAGATTCTTCCTGCAGGCTATCTCCGTTGCTCATTTCTAAAGGTTCCTGTTCCCTGTTTGCTGTCTGCAGCCTCCAGTCAAATGTCAGTTTCAGAAATTCCTTTGAAGGACCATGATGAAAAAAGAGCAGCATAATTTTAAAATAAACTGAATTTTCAAGATAAATTGTTATTTATGGCCAATTAACTTTAAAAAACTAAAGTAAGTCTGTTTCTACCTCCTGGAGTGATTGGGGAAATGTCACAAAGAAGTGAATCAACATATAAAATGACAAAATTTAATTTTAGATTTGTAGACTAAAGTGAATTGTTATTCTCTAAAGTTGCATCTCCTGCAGCCCTAGCACTGCGGCATCCAATCCTGTCAGATCTCGGAAACTAAGCAGGGTGGGGCCTGGTTGGTACCTGGATGGGAGACACCCTGGGAACACCAGGTGCTGTAGGCTTGGGAGAAGAGCCCGGCAACCCACTCCCAAAAATCAATCCGCCATTGAAAATCCTATGAATGGCAGAGAAGCATGGACAACAGTGTTTCACTTGTACGTAGGGTTGCTACGAATCAGATATCGACTTGACGGCACCTAACAACAACAACAAAGTTTGTATCTAATGGTTAAATTTCATTTTTTAAAATAAAAACTATCCTGAGGTTCTGTGCTTCTCTGTCTACTTCTAATAAATATCTAAGAAATTATGATAAGTATATAGACAGATAAATTATAAGTGAGAAAATGAGGAAGCAGAGTTAATAACAGGTGTATTTTGACAAACAGAGAATTAGTTAACTTTCTTGATTTCAGAGCATCAGTAAAATATTATAGGGCATAGTGAAATGACAGGATTTGTTTTGTTTTGTTTTTTAAGACAGGGTTTTGCTATATAGCCCAGGCTGCCTAGAACTCACTGTGTAGCCCAGGATAGCCTTGAACTCACGATCCTCCTGCTTCAGCCTAACCAGTGCTGGGATTGCAGGATGTGACACCCTGCCTGGCTAAAAGGTAGGATTTGAAATTGGGGAAATGTTTGGTTGAAAGTTTTTCCTGATGGATTATTCCCTTCTTGCCTCCTTGATCCTGGTACTACTCTGAGAACATTACTGAATCTTTAGTTGAGGATATAGCTGGCTTTTTAGCCATGGATAGCTATCCGGCTCTATGACCTTTATTGTACAAAATATGTTGTACAAACTTACACTGAGTCCTCTTTCCCCTCTTTTGAATACATCTCATCCTCTAAACTCAAGCGGTTTTAGATATAACACCACAGCGTGGTCCATAAAGGAAAACATAATGAATGTGACATGGTCAAAATGAAAACAAATTGTTTGCAAAATTCACTTTTAATAGAATGAAAAGAAGGCACATGCAGAGAGAGGGTATTTGCAAATTGCAGATCCAACAAATGACATGTCTTCAGAGCATATAAATGACCTTTAAAGTTCAGAAATAAGACAATAATCTCATAAAGTTGCCCAAAGATTTCAACAGACATTGCGCCATCTATAAATAGGATTTACCCAGCGTTCCAGCTCGTCATTTATTTAAAACCCCTTTGCTCCCTTTTGCTCTCACTGCTACCACCTACACAGTGCACAGAAGACCTTGTTTTCTTTACCCCTTCCTTCTTCCCTCTCTCCCTTTCTTCCTTCCTATTGTTTTTCGTGCAGTTCTGGGTTGTTGAACCTAGGGCCTCACATGTGCTAAGCAAGTGCTTCACCAATGAGCAGCGCTCCCAGCTTCTTTTTTCTCTTTTTTCTTTTGACGCAGGGTCTTACCAAGTTGCACAGGCTGCCTCTGGCCTCTACCTTGTGATCCTCCTGCCTCTGCCTCCCAAGTCGAGGAGATTGTGGTTGTAATTGTGTGCCATAGCACCTGGTTGGAAGACCTTGCTTTCTTAACTAAGCAGCTTTTTCCCTGAGGGGAGTTCTGTCAACAGTTAAAGGAGTGATTCTTTTCCCACCACTACATTCTTGCCCAGTTCACAAGAATTTGGGGGTAAAACAAGGAACTTAAAAGATATTTTAAACTCATTGTGGGTGACTGAGTTTTCGCTCGCCTTAACTATCAGAATTTCTTTGGGAATGTTTAAAAACATTGCTTTAGGGCTTTACTGAGGCCAAAGACTGATGCAGAGAGTTAAGTGCATTAACAGCAAAATCCAAACTCCCTTACAGCCCCTCTTTTCCATCTCTAGCCTCTTCTAGCCAGTCTATCCCTTAGTCCACTATGGTCTAGCCACTTTGACCTTCTTGCATTCCCTAGAATACTCGGAGCTCTTTCCAGTCTCGGGGCCTTTGCACTTGCTGTTCCTGTTGCCTGGGATTCTTCTCCCTGTGTTCTCCACTTAGCTAGCTCCTGCTCTTCCTTTCCAGGAAATGCTGTCTCCTCAGTGAGGCTTTTCCTGATGCAGTCACCACTGTCCCTAAGACTTTATCCCAGCACCTTCAATGCTTTCCTCATAGCACTTAATCCAATAATTTGATCTGTTGTGTTGTAATATCTGTTCTCCCCCCAACTCCATGAGGATGGGACCAGGTTTTCCTCCCAGTATTCTGATAACTTTTTTTTCTTTAAAAATTTTTAATTGTGAGCTGGGCGTGGTGGCACACGCTCAAGTCCCAGCGACTCAAGAAGCAGAGGCAGGAGGATCACAAAGTTCGAGGCCAGAGGCAGCATGTGTAACTTAGCAAGAACCTGTCTCAAGATAAAAAATTTAAAAAGGGGCTGGGGGTGCAGCTCAGTGGTAGAGCATTTGCAAAGTATGCACAAGGACCTGGGTTCAACCTCCCAGTATTGAAAAAAAAAGATAATAATAATAATTTTTTATTATAATGCAATGTGGGTTTTTTGATGTTGCTGTTGTGTGTTCTGTTTTTGTGGTGCTGGTTCATTGATGCATCTGTAGATTATAGCACAGGGCTAGGCTTTAAATAGGATCTCAACAGGTACTGGATGAATGAATGATTGGATTGAGTAGTAAATGGGATCCCTCAAGGACCATCTGTCTCCACAAGGGATTCCTGGAAGTATAAAAGCCTCCTGATTGAAGAATGGAGCTACGATAGCAGAAAAACAGGCCTGAGGTTGGTACTGTAGGTCAGAGAGACCTCCTTGTGCGAATCGTCCACACAGTCCTGTCTACCGTATCTGCTGACCCACAGGTAAATGGGGCGTTTTTCTGAGAGACGTAAAAACATCTGAGTCTACAGCCCTACCACTCTCATGTCTGATCTTGTTGGATCTCAGAAGCTAAGCAAAGTTGGTCAGTCTTTGTGCCATCTATAAATAGGGTTTAGCCAGGGTTTCAGCTTGTCATTTATTTAGAACCACTTTGCTACCACCTACCCTGTGCACAGAAAACCTTGTTTTCTTTACCCATATTTATAGATGGTCAGCTAAGCAAAGACTGGTCAGTCTTTGGATCACAGACTGCCTGGGTATACCAATTGCTGTAGGCTTGGGAGAAGGACCCAGCTCCCAACTCCCAAAACAATCAGCCACCTAAAACCCTAGGAATAGCAGAGAAGCACTGACAACAATGTTGGGCAGAGCACTGTGTTGGGAGTGTTTCTTCTATGGCACATAGGGTGGGTGTGAGTTGGATCCCACTCGACAGCACCTAAGAACAAAAACATCTGAAGACAAAAGATCATCTCTTCAAGGCATGTTGTAAGATTTGTTCAGCCAAAAGAATCACTCTTGAAGAGGTGATCTGTATGTTCAAGAAATATTTATTTTCTTTCCAAATGTCTAGATCCAGGACAGTAAAAAGTGATCACACATTTAATATATCAGACTTTAAAAGAAGGCACAGACCGGAATGCTTATTGATGACTTTGAAGTTGATTCCCTTTTAAATGAAATTTTGTTCTTTGATCCACAGGTCCCAGTTCTTATCCAGGTGGACACACACATGGCTCTGTTACGCAAAAGTAAGATCCCAATTTTTAAAAATAACGATAAAAAAAGATATATGGGAGGACTATTTTGATGCTGGCACCCCCACCCCTTTCTTTGATTTTTATGGATCATTTTCCCACATGCAATTTTTGGCCATTTTTAGGATGATTCCTGGGGAAAGTTTTTAAGTAGTTTTGTCAGAAGTGGACTCATCATGAGGGGATCACATATTTCTGTAAAACTTGCAAATACAATTTATTTCCTCATCCTCAATAAATTTTCATGTTCATGACTAATTTAACCTTTGTAATTTTGTATTTTTAATTTTAAATGGTCACCTCAAATCTTCAGACCTGTCAAAACCTGGATTTGTCCTGGATTTTAGACTAGTGGTTTGTGAATTTGGGGGAAAACATGGTAACCTAGACCTGTTCCTTATTAATTTCTGGGTTGAAGAGCCCCATTTAAATGAAAACACAAGACATCTGGTTAAATTTGAACTTCAGATAAACAAGGAATAATTTTTAGGGTCAGTATGTCTTAAATATTGCATGGGACATACTTAACCAAAAAATAATAATAATAATTTTATCTGACCACTCTATGTCAATAGTAACAGCCAGTCAGAAGGGTTAGATTGTAGAAGACATCAGGCCATCTCCCCAATACGGTGGCAGGTGACGATTAATTGGACCTAGTGATATACTATAGAACATTGTCCTTATCTTCTGCTTCTCCATAGCTTTGTTTTAAACTGTGTCTGGTATGTGGTTGTCTCTGGCTGAATCTGAAAACCCAGAAAGGTAGAGAGGAGTTGGATGCCAGCAAGGTAGAATCATTGAGCCTCAGGTGGTGGTTGTGGGACGCATCCTAGAGACTCTCCAGCAACTTTCTTTTCCAAATATGAAGACAGCCTTCATATTTACAGACATGGCTCATGTCTGTAATCCCAGCAACTCGGGAGGCAGAGGCAAGAGTATCGTGAGTTCAAGGCCAGGGACAGCCTGCATAACTCAGTGGATCCTGTCTCAAGATAAAAGAGTGAAAATAGCCTGCAGGTGCAGCTCAGTGGTAGAACACTTGCAAAGCACATGTAAGGCCCTGGGTTCAAAACCCATGTACTGCAAATAAATTAATTAAAAAAATATGAAGTCAAAGGCCTTAGCCCAGGAAATAAATCATATAAGGTGAATAAATTATCTTGCTGTATAAAAAATTAACACAGTAATCATAAAGTCTTTGTTGTGCCTACATTGCTTCTGTTAACTCTCAAAACAACATGAGATTACAATATCCATTTAGCAGATGACCACACAGAGGCTCAGAGTGGCTAAGTAACCTAAGGTCCCACAGCTAGGAGGTTGTAAAAATGAGGTTTAAATCTTACTTCAAATTGCACCTCTTCCTTTTTTTTTTTAGCCAACATTCCCCTCACTTTAGGCTTGTGTGCACCACACATGGCAATGTGCCACCGTCTCCATTTTTCATCATTTATGTTCTTTTCTGCTGTATGTATTGTTGTTGTTAGGTGTCATTGAATCGGGTCCATCTCATAGTGACCATATATACAACAGAACGAAACACTCTCCAATACTGTGCCATAGCCAGCACTATGTCAGTGCTTCTCTGTTGTTCGTGGGGTTTTTGATGGCTGATTGTTTCAGGAGTGGGCTGCAAGGCCTCAGAGAGCACAGAGCAGCACTACCAACTGAACTAAACCCCAGCTGTCCCATGCACTACTTAAGATTTTCTTTGAATTGACTCATGTTTAAAATTTGTGAGTGTACTTTAAAATAGAAAGTTTTTATCCTTATGGTAAATGGAAAAAGATTTATCTTCTATCATAGAAAAGAACGTGATTATAAAAATATATTCAAATAGAAAATATTCAATTCTGGGTAGCTGTTGTTGCCTATCTGCATATGAAATCAGAAAGACAGACTTTTCCACAGTGTGATTTATTATTATGTTAACTCTATGTTAACTCTATTATTATGTTAACTCTATGAACACACAGTTCCTTAGTTACTTCATGCACAACCAGCAGAGTGTGTTCCATACTCGAAAAACTCTGTACTACACTGCTCTGCTTTAGATCCCATGAGCAAGCATCGCTAACATGGAACAGAAGAAGGCAAGAAGTATTAGAGTCTTCTAACCTTTTACCCAGGGCAAGAACTTTCTGTACACCCTCCTTGACCAGTAGTTGAAATCGTTGAAAAGCAAGTGTTCTAACAGCTAAAAACATACTCGTAGTTAGTACTGGCTCATAGAAAGATGGGCTGGGATTTAGCTCAGTTGGTAGAGCGCTGTGCTGCAGTCTCTGAGGTCCCAAGGACCTGGCAACCCACTCCCAAGGCAATCCCGAAACAGTCAGCCATTGAAAACCCTACGAGGGTCGCTATGAGTCGGATACTGACTCGACGGCACCTAACAACAACAACAACAACATAGAAAGATTATATAAATGTTGGCTGTTATCTGTAACAAAATATTCAGGCATAGGCAGCCTCCTGGGATGCCATCAGACTGAGTTGAGCCCTGGGTGTTCCTTGTACTCCCTCGGGGGTCCTTGAACAACAGTGTACCTGGTCAATGCTTTACTTCATATGCTGCCTGCTTATAGAAATGCCCCATCCCACCACCCATTCTGTATGTGCTGAAAGGCATTGGCCCACACTGCCGCTCTGAACTTCACATAATTTCAGGTTGATAGGCTCAATTCTGACATGCTTCTGTTTTCATTTCAGTTAATCAGGTGTTGCTGTTCCTTCTGGTTGTGACCCTGTGTGGGATTCTGTACAAGAAAGTTCGTAAGGGGGCTGTGCTCAAGAGTGAAGCAGGTAAGCAAGTGTGGAATCCATGCAGATAGGACACCTAAGTTTGAATGTATTCCTTTGACTCCTTTCAATAACTGGGTTCAGGGACAAGTGACAACTTGGTCAGCTCCCAAGGACCTGCTTGTAGAATATGTACCCACGGCCATCTGTTTGGTTTTGCCCTGGAAAGATCAGTGCTATTAAAACTGTAGCATGTGTAAGATTCACATGGAAGCCTTATTAAAACACACCATTGGTCCCCATCTGAGAGGGTCAGAATCTTAGGTATGGGGTGAGGCCTGAGAATGTGCATTTCTGATAAGCATTCAGCTGATGCTGATGTCCTTGGTTCTTGGACCACATTTTGAGTGGATTGCCACTGTATCCTACCCCTTTGGAGCCTCTCAACATTTGCTTATGAAAATTGTCCCTTCTCTCCTCTCCCTGCTGGCCCATTCCCATCAGCACCCAAACAGCCCCATGACTCTCATTAAAAATGATCCTTCAGTGCTGAATGTAGTGGCACTCATATGTAATCCCAGCATTTGGGAAGCAGAGGCAGGAGGACTGTGAGTTCCAGGCCAGCCTGAGTTACATATTGAAACTCTGTCTCAAAAAACACAAGGGTACTGCTGGGTGGGGGCTGAGATTTAGCTCAGTTGGTAGAGCGCTGCACTGCAGTCTCTGAGGTCCCAAGTTCAATTCCCAGCACCCCAAAAATGGGAGAAGGACCTGGCAATCCACTCCCAAGGCAATCCCGAAACAGTCAGCCATTGAAAACCCTATGAGGGTCGCTATGAGTTGGATACTGACTCGACGGCACCTAACAACAACAACAACACCGCTGGATGCAGTGGTGCACACCTGTAATCCCAGCGACTCCGGAGGCAGAGGCAGGAGGATTGCAAGTTCTAGACCAGAGGCAGTCTGCATAATTTAGCGAGACCCTGTCTGAAAAAGTAAAAAAATGGGCTGAGGGTGCAGCTCAGTGGTCCAGCACTTGCAAACCACGCAAGCGTGAGGCCCTGGGTTCAATCTCCAATACCACACACACACATACACACACACAAGAAAAAACCCACAAGGGTACTGTAGGTGATAGTATATGCCTGTAATCTCAGCAACTTGAGAGGCACAGCCAGAAGGATTGAGAGTGTGAGGCCAGAGGCAGCCTGTGTAACTTAGCGAGACCCTGTCTCAAGATAAAGAGAATAAAAATTGGCTTGGGGTACAGTCCAGTGGGAGAGCACTTGCAAAGTATGTACGAAGCTCTTGGTCCAACCCCCAAGTACTGCAAAAGCAAAACATAATATAACATAACATAACAACAGCAACAAAAAAACCACACAAGGGCTGGAGATATGACTCACTGGTTAGGTACTTGCCTAACATGTGCAAGGCCCTGGGTTTGATAATCAGCACTGAAAAATAAATAAATAAAAAACAAAAGAACCCTTTATTGACTCCATATCCTTGCCAACTGCAATCTGAGCCCTGTTTCCTTCCAGGGGTGAATTGCAAACCCAAAACATAAAGTCAGCCCCATAAAACTTAAGAAGTGCTATTCATGTACTTATTATATTTTAAATTAATTTACTTTTTGTATTTGTCAAGCAAATACACTCGTGTATGGAAAATGCAGAAGAGAAAATATCATCTATAGAAGCATCAGCCAAAGACAAAAGCAGTTAATATTTGACACGTCACATACTTCCACACTTTCTTTTCTAAAGCCAAACACTTAAGGATTAGACACCAGTGAAAAAAACAATATTTTGGCTCCCAGAGAGTGGGCATTTCCTTCTGCTTATTTTGTAACTTACAGAGCACTCAAAAATACTTTAAAACATATATGATCTGTCCCAAAAGAACATCGAGACCATCTGGAAAAAGAATGATTCCCACACAATGATGTATATGAGAATGTTCACAAGATATTATTCATAGTAGCCCCAAACTGGCAACAACCCATATGTATATCAACTAGTGAATGGGTAAAGGAAACATTGTCTATCCATACTGTGGAGAACTTTCCAATGATGAAAAGAAACACGTGGCTGATACAAGCTATAATACAGAAAGCCTCCAAAATAGTGTGGTGAATGAAAGAAGCCAGACCCAAGAGATCACATGGCACATGATTATACTTGGAGGAAATTTCTAGAAAAGATAAATCTGTGGAGACAGAAAGCAGATTGGTGGTTCCCTGAAGTGGGTAATTGGAATGGACTGACTGCAAACCAGCTCAACAGAACTGTTCTGGGGGTGGAAGTGTTCTAAAACTAGATTAGAGTGTTGGTTGTACAACTTCACAAATTGGCTAAAACTCTGCATGTACACTCGTAACAGGTGCATTTTAAGATGTTTCTGTTAGTTTTCCAAGGCTGCCATATCAAAAATATCACAAAGAAGGTGGCTAAAGCAATAGAAATTTGTTTCCCACAGTTCTGGGGGCTGGAAGTCCATGACCAAGGCACCTGCAGGATTGGTTTCTCCTTGCGGATGTCCACCTTACTGTGCTCTCATCCCTGGTGCCTCTTACTCCTTTTACTTGGGTGCTAATCCTTTTGGCTTAGGGCCCCACCCTAATGGCCTCATTTTCACTCAGTTTTCTTCTTGAAGGTCCCATCTCCGAATACACTCACATCCAGAGTTACCAGGGATCAGGACTTTAACATATGAACTCTGGGGCAGGCGCGTAATTCAGTCCACGACAGTATGCATATTATACATCAATAAACTGTTTTAAAAGAGAGAGGGAGAGAAAAGAAAAGATGGGGTGTGGTGGGGGGGGGGAAGTCATACAAGGTCAAGTTTCCTCTGAACTTCTGGCTCTTTGCTCCTCCTGTTTCACTCCCTCTCCGTAAACCAACCCATTCACTCAGCTCATCCCAGTGGGAAGGTCTTATGATAGCTACCTAAAACAACTGCATGGACACGCATGTCCTGGCTGATTAATCAGTTATATACAATAAACTAAGTGTTTGGGCCACATGACTGATCCAGTATCACATTTTTAATCCCATTCAGTGTTAAAAAAGAGTTTGTCATTGAAGCACCATTCAAAATAATGAAGTGTTGCTGAAGAAAGATGTCCACGTCATGTTAAATGGAAAAAGCTAGTTGCAGAAGAGTATGAAACATATGATCCCATTTTGGTTTTAAAATATTATATGTATGTGTATATTCCTTTAAGAATTTACATGAAGGAAGGTGGTAGGGCATATGTCACACTATATCAGAGATCTATCTTTAGAACCGGAGTGGAGACGTTTGCAAAAGAGTCACAACCTACCAGATCCTCTCCTGTTTGGCCTGAAGCTTTTCAAGAAGTGCCTATTAATTTTTATCATTTAAAAACATTAATTCAGCTGGGTGTACATGCCTGTAATCCCAGCAACTCAGTTCATGGAGGCAAGCGGATTGCAGGTTCGAGGCCAGAGACAGCCTGGATAATTTAGCAAGACCCAGTCTCAAGATAAAAAATTTAAAAATAGGCTGGAGGTGCAGCCCTGTGGTAGAGGTCTTGCAAAGTATATGCAAGGCCCTGGGTTCAATCCCCAAGTACAACGATGAATAAATGAAATAAAATAAATAAATAAAAACATTAATACAGAGCCAGGCATGGTAGTGCACACTGTAATCTCAGCTATTTGAGAGGCTGAGGCAGGAGGATGGTGAGTTTGAGGCTGGCCTGGGCAACTCAAAGAGTCCCTGTCTCAAGGTAAAATAATAAAGGGCCAGAGAGCTGAGCATTGTGGTGCATGCTTGTAACCCCAGTTACTCAGGAAGCTGAGGCAGGAGGATTGCAAATTCAAAGCCAGCCTGGGCTACATAGTGAGATTCTGTAGCTCAGTGGTAGAGTGTTTGGCTAGCATGTGTGAAGCTCTGGGTTTAGCTCCTAGTACCACAAACAACAACAACAACAACAACAACAACAACAACAACAGAAACATTAATCCTAAGAACTAGCCTTATCAGTTAATGTCCAGAGGCCCTGTGAAGTCCTCTACTGAGGAAAAGAAAGGTGCCATTCTGTGTGATGTCCTAATAATGAAATTTTGTGTAATCTAATAATTTCCTTGTGATTAGCATGCTGGTGATTTACTCCTGTTTGATTTTGGGCAAAGCAAGTTAATCTATGTGCCTAAAACGATCATTTTAAAATGAGATTCCACATTTTGGCATTGGGAGAGCAGACATGCCACTCTAGGAACAGGCACAATTTCATCAGAGATGCTGTGAGACTGGACTATGGCAATAATATTTCCAGTCTTTTCTGCCATCTTTATGATGTTTTCTACTTTCGTTGGGCACCAACCAGCTTCCTCTTAGGCAAATCTTTGAATGGATTGGCTCAGGCACCAGTTGGTCCAATGGATCCAAATAGTGTGGCAGACAGCTCCTACTAGAGAAGCTGCAAGGGTGGAGCACTGATGGAGGATTTATAGTCATAAGCCTCTCCCACTATTTCCAGTGCACCCTCATCCTTCATTTTGTCCAGGGAAAACTTCCTGGCAGAGAACAATATTTTGGGCTTAGGTGAGCTCCAGCTTCTATGACCAGAAACGCCTCTTAAGAAATGTGGCAGGTGAGCTGGGTGTGGTGGCGCACGCCTCTAATCCCAGCGGCTTGGGAGGCGGAGGCAGGAGGATTGCAAGTTCGAGACCAGAGGTAGTCTGCGTAATTTAGCAAGACCCTATCTCAAAAAGTAAAAAAAAAAAAAAAAAAAAAAAAAAAAAAAAAAAAAAAAAAAAAAAGAAAGAAATGTGGCAGGTCAATGTGGCTGCAGCAGAGAGGTACCCTTGACATTTGACCTTCTTTTGGGATCCCCTCCTCTTTCATGGAGACCCCTTCTTCCTATTTTATACTGCCTCCTGCCTGCTGCAGGACTCTACCTGTGCCTGACAGCCAGGCTCTGCCCCTGCTTTTCAACATTTTGCCATTAGGAATCACTTGTGACTCATTCCACAGGGACCCTGCTCTCTGGGGCAGGTCTGCCAATTCAGTTCAGTAAACTTTCATTACATACTTCCCAGGTGCCAGACTCAGTGGGGGATGATATAATGAGCTTACAGCCTAGTAGAGGAGAAAGCCACAAAACTAGACTCTTCAAGGGCAACTTGGTAAGTGTTGAAACAGAGAGATCTAATAAATGCAGCCACCCATCTATCCATTCAAAGTGTATTGAGAACCTTCCATGTGCCAGTCATTGGCACAGAAGATGAGGATACAGAGATAAACAGGGTGGCCTCTCTGCCTTCCAGACTCCTAGGTAATAGGAGGGAAAAGGAAGACACGCAGTCAAATGCATTTCAGTGCAGCAGATAAATCTAACCAATAGTGAAGACAGTTAGTACAGGCAGGAGGCGTGCTACTCTGTGTAGGGAGCTGAGGCACTAACCACTTCCCAGTGGATCAGAGGCCTGTTCTGCATCTGGAATGAATGTGTAAGAGTTAGCTATGCAGGAAAGGATGGAAAAAGCATTCCAGACATCAGGAACAGCATGTGCAAAGAGATAAGAGATAAGATACGGCAAAGAGATAAGAGATAAGAGAACATATGGCAAGGTATTCAGGGAATCACAAGGAGTAGGAAGAGGCAAGGCTGTAGACGTGAGCCAGGGCTGGGCCAGGAGGAACTTTGTGTGTCAGGCAAACCACGGAAAAATTTTCAGCAGCAAAGAAGCATAGGCAAATTTGCATTTTAGTCAGATCCTCACACACACACCCCTCAGGTACCATATTATAGAATTAGGCGACTGCTCAAAAATAACAGCTTACTCTAAATGGAACAATGTTAGAGAAAAGTTTTGTTTGTTTTTTAGGTTTGTTTATAAAAAATAAAAACAACAAAACACAAACTTAGAGCTACTCTTAGAAACTTGGAAAATATAAGAAATACAAACTGGGCATGGTGGCGCACACCTGTAATCCTAGCATTGTGGAAGACGGAGGCAGGAAGATGACGATTTTGAGGTGAGAGGCAGCCTGTGCAACTCAGCAAGACCCTGTCTCAAAAAAATAAAAAAGCAGCTGGGAGTGCAGCTAAGTGGTAGAGTACTTGCCTAGCATGTGCAAAGCCCTGAGTTAACACCTCAGTACTGCAAAAAATTAAATAAGTGAAAGAAAGAAGGAAAAAATACAAACAAAATAAAAATAACTCATAATTCCATAAGTACACACAGGTCCATTTGCAAATATGTGTGTGTCACATTGGGATCGGGTAATAGAGAGGATGTTATATCTTTTTTACCTTTAATAGTATATTATGAGCATTCCCTCATGATAGGAAATATGTCACGAAAAAAAAATTATTCCAGTTGTGGAAATGGCAGATGTGGTCACAAGCTGGTGGAAAACATATAAAAAGAGATAGGGGAGGTATCTCAATATTTCTTAAATTAACTAAAACATTACCCCATGGTGAGTTTCAGTAAATGCTTGTTGAATTAAGTATCAACTAGAATCACCTTGGGCCTGTGTAATAGAGGTTTCACAAAAAGGTATCCGAAAGAGAGACCAAGCTTGAAGTGAAAATCAGATGCATTTGATAGTGGATACCCCACATATTGATAATTATTTTTCTTCATGTCTGCAACTTGTATTGTGGCACTGAAATATGGCATGGTGGCACTGGTATTTCATCTCTCTTAAATGTTGAAAGGTGCTGGGATTTAGCTCAGTTGGTAGAGAGCCGCTCTGCAGTCTCTGAAATCCTGAGTTCGATTCCCAGCACTGCAAAAATGGGAGAAGAAGGTGGCAATCCACTCCTGAGGCAATCCTGAATTGAAAACCCTATGAGCGTTGCTATAAATCAGACACGACTTGACAGTACCTAACAATAATAAATGCTGAAAAGAATAATCAGTTATTCATTTTGTACATTAGTTATATTCTTTCATTTATCTCCTTTTTCTTGCTCTTAATATTCGAGAAACGAGTAAAGAGTGGAGAGGAGAAGAAAAGTCACAAGCAGTATATTTTATAGCAGCATAGGTAAGATAAATATTCTGATTCAGGGAAGACTTGAGGACTGTTAAACCAGTGACACTTTTTGGTTCGTCATGTTTTTCAGCTGTATATGTGTGTGAGGCTATCAGATTGACTTCTATAAGAGAATTCTAAAATAGCCAGGTGTAGTGGCTCACATCTGTTAATCCCAGTGATTCATGAGGCAGAGGCAGGAGGACCACAAGTTGGAGACCAGAGACTGCCTACATAACTTAGCAAGGCTGTCTCTCAAAATAAAAAGTAAAAAAGTGGGCTAGGGGTACAGCTGCCTGGGGCTTAGCTCAGTTAGTAAAGTGTCGTTCTGCACCCTCTAAGGTCCTAGGATCAATTCCCAGCACTGCAAAAAACAGAAGAAGGATGTGGCAGCCCATTCCTGAAATAACTCCAAGACAGTCAGCCATTAAAAACCCCATGGGGGTTGCTATGAGTCAGACATGATAGCACCTAACAAAAAGAACAGGGGTACATCTTAGTGGTACAGCACTTGGAAAGCATACAAATGCAAGGCCCTGGGTTCAACCATCCCGTACTGAGAGAGAGAGAGAGGGGGGGGGGAGAGAGACAGAGAGAGAGAGAGAGAGAAAGAGAGAGAGAGAGAGAGAGAGCAAGCTCTAAAATAATAGGGACTTAGAAGTTTTGCTGTCTTCAAGTAGCTTCCATCTCATGCTCTAAGATGACTGCTGAAGTCCTGCCATCATATCAACATTCCACCAAGAAAAGGAGAGGATAAGCACCCTTTGAAATGTAGACCCAGCAGTTGCATGCATTACTTGAACTAGCATCCCATTTGTCAGAACTTGTTTACACAGAATGGCTAGGGAATCTGAGAAGAAGAGTTTTTTAGTAATTGGCTCCGCGCCAGGTGAAATTTCAACATTCTTTTCAAAGAGAAGAGGAGACTGGATTTGGGGAAACAATCAGTAGTCTCTTCCACACTGTGCTGTCTTGTCCCAGGACCATGGAAGATGAGTTAAATTGCTCTCCTGTGAAATTCCTTCATGTCCCAAGGCATGATTTTAATGTTTCCAGAGGATGACTCGGAGGCCCCCGAGGACATAGAGGAGGAGATTCCTGTGGTGATATGTGCCGCCGCGGGGCGAATGGGCGCCACCATGGCTGCCATCAACAGCATCTACAGCAACACTGACGCCAACATCATATTCTATGTGGTGGGGCTGCGGAACACTCTGCCTCGAATACGGTAATTTGTACACTATGTCTATGGAGCATTCTGCTTGCTTTTAATCCTTTCCTTTCCTTCAGTGGACTCCCCTCCTTTTGGGATTGATCAGTGTTCTTAGAATGAATGAGGGATGTCCTGAGGTTTACCTGGTGACCTAAGGAATGTCTAGCTAAGGAAATGCCACCAAAGCCTCAATCCAGTGGGGCAGAAGCCAATTGCCTAAACTAAAAAACCTCGGTCCTTAGCAACTTACCTGAAAGTCTTTCTTTTCAAGGTTTGTTCCTTTTCTCTGCTTTCTTAACCTGAGTGACTATCAATGTAAACTTGTTTTTTCTTTTGTGATACTTAGGGGTTGAACCCAAGGCCTCGAACAAACTTTGCAAGTGTTCTACCACTGACCAGTGCCCCCAGGCCATTTTTTATTTTTTTATCTTGACGCAAAGTCTCAGTAAATTATACAGGCAGCTTCTAGCCTCAAACCTGCAATTCTTCTGCCTCTATCTCCTGAGTTGCTAGGATTACAGGCGTGCGCCACCATGCCTGGTAACCATTTTAAAATGGCCCTGATTCATTATTAGTTTGTGTGTGTGTGTGTGTGTGTGTGTGTGTGTGTGTGTGTGTGTATTTGAGAGGGTGCTGGGATTGAACTCATGACTTCATGCTTATTAAGCATACACTCCCAGCCCTATAACAATTTTTGAACCATAGATTTATAATTTTATATATTATACTATAATTTTGACCTGATTTTTACCTATACTATACCATACTGAAATATAAATTGCAGTTAGAGTAAGTAGAAATAAACAAGAAAATAAAAATTTAAATGTGTTATAAGAATGTGGGATAAGAGGCCAGGCTCAAAGCCTGTAATCCCAGCAACTTGGGAGGTAGAGGCAGGAGGATTGCAGGTTTGAGGCCAGAGGCAGCCTGTGCAATTTAGATCTTGACTCAACATAAAAAATAAAATTGGCCTGGGGGTGCAGCTCAGTGGTAGAGTGCTTGCATAGCATGCATGAGGCCCTGAGGCCAGCCCCCCAAGTACCATACACACACATACAAAAGTGGGAGAACTGTATAATCTTGGCATGGACAGTGCCTCCCTGAGCCCAGAAATTATAAGAAAAAGTTGACAGGTTTGACTGCATAACATAAAGACTTTTCAATAATGAAATGCAGAAGTAAAATTAGCCATCCAATAGATGAAGAGAAAATATTCTTAATATGTATTATAGAAAAAGGAAAATGTGTTACTAAAAGAATTAAAAATACAAGCCTACTAGAAAAATAAGCATAGAATATGAACAGACAATTCATAGAAGAAAAATATACAAGTAGTCAACAAAGTGTGCAGGGGCTGTTTCCCAGTCTGTGACCATCCAGCACTCTTCCCCCTTTAAATTTGAGGTGTGATCAAAACATATGATGAATGCTTAAATTTAAAAAACTTATTACAGCACAAGTCACATTGCCATTAATCTCCCTCAAAATACTCCCTGTGTCTTTGAATACACCTATCCCATTGTTCTTGGCACTTTCTGAAGCAGTTCCAGAAGTCCTCTTTTTAAGTGGCTTTAGTTGCCCTGTCATGGCTGCCTCAATGTCCTAAACTGATTCAAAACATTTGAAACCCTTATGATCATATTGACTTCGGGAAAGAGTCAGAGGTTGGAGTGCCAGATCTGGTGAATAAGGTGGATGAGGACACACCGAAACATTTTTACTGAACAGAATTTGCTCTACCAGAAGCAATGTGTGACATGTAGTGTTGTCATGTTGTAGTATGAAACTAAAGACACTCAAGAAAGAGGACTTTCAGAACGGCTTCAGAAAGTGGCGAGAAGGAAGGAATGAGTGTCTTTGAAGCTGGGGGGAGTATGTTGAGGAGGATTAATGGCAATGTGTTTTTAATTGTAATAATTTTTTAAAAATTTAAACATTCACCGTGTTTTTGATCATGATTCATATTTGAAAACTGTTTTCAGTGAAGTAGAAGACAAAATACAAAATTGTATAAATCCAGGGTGCAACTCAGTGAACCAACACAAAATAAACACAGTCATGTGCCACCCACCACATCCTCACCAACACTTGGTATAATTCGCCTTTCTAATGTTGCTGTTGTGATGGATATCCAGTGGTATCTTGCTGTGGTTTTCATTTGACGTTGCCTTATTTCTAATGTGATAAAGCACTTTCCCCACACATTTCTTAGTCATTTGGTAACATGTATTCAAGTCCCTCACCAATTTTTCTGGTGGGTTGTCTATAGTCTTCTGATATGACCCTAATTGATATGACCAGTTTTGGGGGTACAGATTTGCAGATCTAAATTACACTCATATTTAAATTCTTTTTTTTTGTTGTTGTTGTAGTTGTTTCTATTTTGAAGCATTGGGGATTTAACCCAAGGCCTTGCACATGCTAGGCAAGTACTCTACCACTGAACTACATCCCCAGTCCTCTTAAAAAAAAAATTTTTTTTTTTAAGTACTGAGGGGGTTGAACCCATTGGCCTTGTGCATATTTTGCAAGCTCTCTACCACTGAACTGCATCCTTTTTTTTTTTTCCTTGAACAGGGTCTTGTTAAGTTATGCAGGCTGCCTCTGCTCTTGAACTTACAATTCTCTTGCCTCAGCCTCCTGAGTCGCTGTAATTACAGGCATGCATCACTGCACTCAGCCCCAATCCTCTTTTGTCAACTTGTTTTTTTTATTTTGGTACTGGAGGGTTGAACCCAGGGCCTCACGCATGCTTTGCAAGTGCCCTGAGTCCTTGCAGTTCTTTAAGACTGAGGAACGAAAGGAGAGGGGGTAGGTGGAGTGAGACAGGGAACGAAGGCAGATGGGGAAGACTGAGAGGGTCAAAGAGACAATGGTAGATTCAAGTCATCCTTGGAGTCAAAACAAGAGTAAAAAACGTAAAAGCTGAAGGTTCAAACTGTCTTACTTCACAGTGTTTCAGAGCTGGTACCGCAGGGCAAGAACAGTCAGGCAGAAGGAACACTTTTTGTTCTTCCAGTTTCCTGGGGAGAATATTTAGATTTGGGAAGATATCTTGGTTATTAGTATTTTGCTTCATTTCCTTTACAGAAAGAATTATGTGATTGAAGTTGGGGAGAGCAAGATTAGGAACCAGACCAGACGGGGAAACAATCAGAAAGATTTCAACTCTACTAAGTTTGCACATTTTATTTTTGACTTTCTTAAAACGGCAACACATTGGCCTTGGGGCAATCGTCAGATTGAGGAAAAATCTGAAGGGTGACCTAGAGGACTTTTGTCATCTCTTTAGGAAATGGATCGAACATTCTAAACTGAGAGAAATAAACTTTAAAGTCGTGGAATTCAACCCTATGGTCCTCAAGGGGAAGATCAGACCGGACTCAGCGAGGCCTGAATTGCTCCAGCCTGTGAGTAGGAATGACGTGTTGGGGACAGTCCTTAGTGAAAGCCTATTTGTTATGGAACCAGCACGCCTGTGGATATTTTCAGAGCCTCACAAATGATAGCTCTCTGCAAAACTATACTTATTTATAATTTATAAACCACCTGCTCCAGAAAGGATTTAAGATGTTTTAAATAAACATAATGAAGTTTCTAAAAAGAAATGAGGCATGAAAAAATGTAGACTGTATTTATGTGTGTGAATACATCTGTGAGTGGGAGCTGGAGTTGGGCCAGGTAGCGAAGCCAAGAGAAAATATCCCCAGCCCGCAGGCTGTTGTATGGATTGTGCGTGAACATTACAGTTAGCTCTGCATCTCACAGCAGCTAAGGAAAAACACCAGCATGATGGATTACACTCCTCAGAGGGTTGACTACGAGCCTACTTCCAGGAGAACACCAGCGATCTTCCTAGTGTTGCCAGTCATAAAGCATTTTCCTGGAAGAGGGCTTATAAAAGGGGCCCTCTCCTACATGGACAAATGTTGTTTTTCATGGCAGTTTTACAGAAACCGCAGCCACTTTCTACATGTGATTGTTACGTAAATGCATTCTTGCCAATTTACTAGATTTTAAGCTCTTTGTCCGTGATAGGATCTTTCTCCAATTCGAGCTATTTCTTTCCCCAATTCGAGCTATTTTTTGTCGGAGTACAAGCTGAGTTAGGACAATTAAATGGTGGTGTCATTAACGAAACTTTAAAACTCCCACCAACTCATGCTTCTCTGACCTTTGTGTGGATCAAGGAACTAAGAGGTTGAGATTGTCACGGGGGTGATGTGTGTGTGTTTAAGGGTGATTTAATTGAGAGTCATCTAAATGATGGAATATGGAAAAGGCAGATGTCCTAAAAGATGGCCTTGGTGACTCCCACTGCAGCAGCTCAGAGATGGAAGTGGCCACAACCTTTGTGGTGGGGAATTTGGCTTTAGGTAGGTCGCTGGTCTCAGATCACTGTAGCCTGTTTTATTTTACCCTAGACATGAAGGTGAAATGAGGCCATGGTCAAAGTCCACTCTGAAGTACCTTAAGAAGACATTAAGCTGTATGCCTCTCTTCCAACCATTGTTTTTCTTGTTTTAACAGCTGAACTTTGTTCGATTTTATCTTCCTTTGCTTATCCACCAACACGAGAAAGTCATCTATTTGGATGACGATGTCATTGTCCAAGGTACACTTGCTGACTGCCACGAACACTTGGAAAGGAGCAGCTGATAAGTAGAGTGACTGTCTCTTCATTTTCCATGTAGCTAGTTGCCCAGGGATTCTGAATGCTAAAGTTGTAAGTACAGCATTGTTGCAAACTTGGGAATTTTGGGGAAGCAGTTTGATACCTCTGTGGACAATCCAGCTGGCTGAGGGCCATTCTCTGATAGTCAAGTCTTCAGTAAACAGCTTGGCAGACTTTCCCTTCTTTGCATCTCTAACATGTACAGGAATCAAGTCTCGATGAAAATCTTAGGAATGACCTAGGTTTGGGTATCTGAATATTGTGTTCCACCTCTTCCAAATGCAAATAGGACATTGCTTTGGTAACTACATAGCCACAGAAATAGATTGGGCCAGTGCCCATCTGAACTTACTAAGTGGCTTCCAAAACTGGTTGCAGGTATTCTGATGAAGCAAATTGCCAAGCTACTTGACATGAAGGGCCCTATAATCTTCCTCTTAGCAAAGTCAGGAATTGTTCAAGCTCTAACGCTCTAACGCTAAAACACATGCCACATTTTAACTCTGTTGGCATTTCCAAATTCAGGTGACATCCAAGAACTGTATGATACCACCTTGGCCCTGGGCCACGCAGCGGCCTTCTCAGATGATTGCGATTTGCCCTCTGCTCAGGACACCAACAGACTTGTGGGGCTGCAGGTGGGCATGCTGTCTCTGAAATCTTACCTTCACCCTTCTGCTCTGGCTCCTTCCCCTCCATCTTCCCCACAACTCAAAATGAGTGTAGTCTACATGTGGAGAGCCCTGGCAGCAGCTGGGCACTGCCAGGAAGCAAGACAGCCTGGGGCTGGGCTTTCATTTGCCACCCTGCTCCCTTCCCCACCAAGTGACTTTAATCCTGAGAAGTCCCACTTTCTAAAACATGGTGTTGACACTGTCCTGTTGTGGTTTTGTGCACTGTAATGGATAAGGGGGCTGGGATTTAGCTCAGTTGGTAGAGCGCTGCGCTGCAGCCTCTGAGGTCCTGAGTTCAATTCCTAGTACCACAAAAAGGGGAGAACGACTTGGCAATCCACTCCCAAGGCAATCCTGAAGCAGTCAGCCATTGAAAACCCTCTGAGGGTCGCTATGAGTTGGACACGACTCGACAGCACCTAACAACACAACAACAATGGAATAAGGTGATGTCAAAGTGCCCAGAATGTAGTAAATGCTCCAGATATGATAGCCCTTCAGTTGCTCATAACCATTCTCTATGTTGTTGCTAGATGCTGTGGAGTCGGTGTCCGACTCATAGCAACCCTACGTACAATAGGCAAAACACTATTGTCAGTGCTTCTCTGCTATTCATAGGGTTTTCAATGGCGGATTGATTTTTGGGAGTGGGTTGCTGGGTCTTTCTGTCAAGCTTACAGCACCTGGTGTTCCCAGGCAGTCTCCCATGCAAGTACTAACCAGGCCCGACACTGCGTAGCTTCTGAGATCTGATGGCATTGGGACAGCACAGTGCTGCAGACTATTCTCTATGTTAGAGATGGGTTTTCTGTGAGATTCACTGAATGTGTGCTTCTATTTTCAAAGTTATGATTGTTGCTTTTTTTTTTCTTCCAGTAGAGAAAAGTATTTGTTTTGTTCAATGGAAAAGACCTCCTTACCTTAGTGGATACGAGGAAAACTGAACCTACGTATAATGCAGAAACCAAAAAAATAGTTTGAAATACAATGTGCCACTGAGTTGAATGCAGTTCTCAAAGAGTTCTAGCAAATAATTTTATAGGCGACATTTAAGGCAACTTGAGGCATAGGCTTTGAGGACAGACCTGACTTGGTCAAAATCTTTGTATTATCACTTAGCAGAATTATGACTTAAGGCAACTATCTTAGTCAATCACCCCCACTGCCCAACTTGTCAAATAGAGATAATAGTACTTCCTGTGTAATGATATTGTGAGAACTAAATTAGTGAATATATGTAAAATTATTACATGCAATTAATGAGGTAACGTGTGTAAAATTTTTAGAGCAGTGCTTGGTACATAGACAATGCTTGTGTAGTTCCATCACTCCTGTTATAGTTGAGAGCACCCCACTGAGGTAGATTATAAATCTGCATGGGTGAAAGAATATATCGTGTCTCATACTTCATTCATCCAACAGAGTGCTTAGTGTGTGCCTAACACTGTTTCAGGTACTCATGATACAGTAAACAAAACCAGAATTCCTGCCGCTGTGTAACTTACATTCAAGTGAGAGGAGACAGATAGGAAGCAAGTAAAATATCTAACACAGGATAAGGGTGGATGTGGGGTTGTATTTTCAATAGGGTGACCAGGGAAGGCTCCACTGAGATGGTGCTATTTGAACCAATACTTGAAAGAATCAAAGGACACAACTATGCAGATATTTAGGGGAAAAAACATTCCAGGAAGTCAATAACAAGTGCAAACGTCCTGAGACTGGAGTGTGTCTGGCAGTCTGCAGTATTAAAGATGGTTGACGTGGCAGAGGGATCAAGGAGGAAAGTAACCAAAGTTACTTTTTGAGATAACTTTCTAAGAAGTTACTTTCAGAGAGGCTTGAGGTCCATTTTTGGCTGTAAGTTGGGGCGGCCTCACTAAGCATCCAAAGGCAACAGTGAATTGGCAGCTGCAGCTGGAGTTGGAAGGCCCGAGGACTGGCCAGGGCTGCCAAGCAGATGGAATTCAGAGCCTGAGACTGGATGACACAGCCTATGGAGTTAGGAGAGAAAGGAACAGGTGCCAGGACTGAGAACAAGGGCGTTTAGCATTCAGAGGTTGGAAAATGAGAGGAAAGCAGGAAAGGAAGGTAGGAAGTGGCCAATGCCAGGAGGAAACCCAGAGATACTGCACCACGGTGACAAGAAAATGGTCATTTTCTAGTAACCAGATTCCTGGGCGAATAGCATGCATGTGTTTTCCTCCATAGAACACATACATGGGCTATCTGGACTACCGGAAGAAGACCATCAAGGACCTTGGCATCAGCCCCAGCACCTGCTCTTTCAATCCCGGTGTGATCGTTGCCAACATGACCGAGTGGAAGCACCAGCGGATCACCAAACAGCTGGAGAAATGGATGCAAAAAAACGTGGAGTATGTGTCGGCCTGTTTGCCATCATTCTCAGGCTTGGGAACAAAATGGTTCAGTCAATTTTCTATGCATAGTTCAGGGGTCAGAAATATTTCAGACATCCGAGGTCAGATTTTCTTACAGAGGCTCTGTTGACAAAAGGGGCATAGATGGAAATCTTTCTTGAAATGATATAAATCAGAAGAATCAAGATCCGGTGGAACAGAGGGTCTCTTATCCATTTCCTAATAAGTCATTTAATAATGTGACTTGAATCTTTTCCACTGAAAACTTCATTTTTCTTTGGTGGGTTTCTCCTTACACAGTTTTGTGTTTAAGGCTTATCAAGCATTGCATTTTTTTTTTTTTTTTTTTTTTTGCAGTGAGTGCTTGGGGGGTTGAACCCAGGGCCTTGCACATACTCTGCAAGCACTCTACCGCTGAGTTGCACCCTCCACCTTTTTTATTTTTCAGCGTAAGATAGAGTCTTGCTAAATTATGCAGGCTGCCTCTGGATTTGAACTTGCAATCTTTTGTCTCCACCTCCTGAGTTACTGGGATTACAGGCGTGTACCACATGCCTAGCTCCAGCATTGCTTTTGAAGGTTGACCTTTTATAAGTTTTCGCTATCAAAGTTTTAAAATAGAGAAAAATAAAAGTTTTAAAATAGAGAAAAATCTGGATATTTATGTAACACTACGTCCTTGAATTTGTGAGTAAAGTTATTCTAAATAATGTGGGTTCCAGGCCAGGCATGGTGGCGCATGCCTGTAATCCCAGCAACTCGAGAGGTGGAGGCAGGAGGATTGCAAGTTTGAGGCCTGAGGCAGCCTGTGCAATTTAATGAGAACCCATCTCAGGATAAAAAGAATAAAAAAGTGGCTCAGTAGTAGAGCACTAGCAAAGCATGCAAGGCCTTGGGTTCAGCCCAGTAGCACAACATAAATAAATAAATAAATAAATAAATAAATAAATAAATCCAAATTTGATCTTCTAGGTCTAAAATATAAATAACAATAAATAAATAAATAAATAAATAAAACGCCAGAAAGTAAAAATGGTAAAATATTAACACTGTGAATGTAGGTGCTGTATATGGGAATCTCTGATTTTTTTTTTTAAGAGGAAAAGTTTATTTGGGGTTCACAGTTAGAGGATCACAGTCTATAATGGTAGGAGGTGGGGCAAAGCAGCTGGCAGCAGGGAGGGTGGCAGGGCCCATGGCAGAGAACCAGTCCATGATATTCTTACAATTTTTGTACTTTGGCAATTTTCAAAAGTATAAAGTTGAGGAGAAACTGGTACTGAGTTGCATGTCTGTAATCCCACTAACTCAGGAGGCTGAGGTAGGAGGATATGAGTTCCAGGCATAAATTAGCAAGATTGTCTCAAAATAAAAATAAAAAATGAACTGGGGATGCAGCTAAGTAGTGGAGTGCTTGCCTAGCACGCATACAACCTCCAGGGTTGAAATTTGGGAAAAAAAATTGGGGGGAAATGATAAGCAACTTCTGAGTTGTATCGTGAAAGTTCTATTTTTTTTTTTAAGAGTGTATTAAGAGTCTATTTTACCTGAGTTTGTGGGGGCTCTGGGCCAAATGTTGCTTTCCCATCCCATTTCTTAGGGAAAACCTCTATAGCAGCTCCCTGGGAGGAGGGGTGGCCATCTCACCAATGCTGATTGTGTTTCATGGGAAATACTCCACCATCAACCCTCTGTGGCACATAAGGCACCTGGGTAAGTATATTAGAAAAAAAATGCACGTGTACATCTTAAAGATCCAGTGAGTACCATAGGAATGTGTGATAGCTCTAGGCTCCTCAATTCAAACCCATAGGGTGACCTTGGACAAGGCTCCTTAATAGACTCATTCTGCAAATACTTACCTTACCTTAGTGGTGTCCTTAGCTACTTGATGGATGTGTTTCTAGGAATTCGTGAAAAACTAATAGACGAATGCTTACTACATAGCAGGTACTTGCTAAATTGTTAAGTATTGCTAAGATAGAACTTTCACTGCCCAAACCTTCTCAGGTGCCCTCACTGCACTCTAGCAATAGTGGTCAGTGTTCAAAAGCAAATGAATTAGCATAATGGCATGATTTTGATGGCTGGCATTAAAATGTATTTTTTAAAAAGCAGTTGCACATGGACTGCATCCTGTGTGAGTCCCTTAACATTCTTTTATCCACTACAGTAGTACAAGCTTGAGAGTGTGGATTGCTTTTGTTCTGTAGTGCTGGGCATTGAACCCAGGGCCTCCCGGACACTCTACCATTGAGCTATGCCCCCAGCCCTAGAATATGGGCTGGAATCCCAACTCTGCTATTACACAATCTTGAGCAAGTGGCTCATCTTCTCTGTGCTTTAGTTTCAGTTTGTAAACTGAAGCTAATAGCATCTGATGCAGTTTTTATGAGGAATATACTACGGAATACATGTACAATGCTTAGAAGAGAGCTGAGCAGAGAAGAAACATCTGCATTCATTCTCACATCTGGCCACAAGCCAGACTGGGCCAGACCTGCTTAGAAATTTTGAAATGTTTTGGATTTGAAAAGTAACATGGAGCCGGTTGTGGTGCACGCCTGTAATCCCAGCGACTTGGGAGGCAGAGGCAGGAGGATTGCAAGTTTGAGACCAGAGGCAGTCTGCATAATTTAGTGAGACCCTGTCTCAAAAAGTTAAAAAATGAGCTGGGAGTGCAGCTCAGTGGTACAGCACTTGCAAAGCATGCAAGTGCGAGGCCCTGGGTTCAACTCCCAGTACTGCAAAAAAATAAAAAATAAAAAAGCAAAAAAAAAAAATTAATATGGAGCCAAGTGGAACCTACGTTTTATTGTCAAAGAGTTATTTTTAAATCTCTTGTTTTCACACCCTTGGGGAGTGTTTTAGAATCGGAGACACTGGATATAGGCTTACATTTACCAGATGCCCATTATAAGAATGGGGCTAGCTTCTGTTGTGAAAGGTGAGTATTTCTAATTTTCACCATCCTGGAAAGTGTTACATCCCTGACAGGACAGATGCAACTGTGGAAGCTGGGTTCCCATGTCCTCTTGATGATCCTGTGTAGATTGCTCACGTATCCTTACTAGAATCCTCCCTGACTTTCCTGAGCCTGTGTATGCACAGAAGAGCAAAAGAGGGAAGCCAGGAGCAACAGTGTGCCATCTGATTTGATTTATGAAAATTCTAGGTTTACTGTTATGTCAAATGTCAACATTTCCATGGGCAAAAATCCCATCAAAGTAGAAGGTCTATAACAAATGTTGTGTACAACAGCTACCTGGAGCTTAGCTTGATAAGGTTAGAGCATTGTATGATCTTGGAATAGACTCAGAATTACATTTTATGAAATATCTAACTTACTGACAAGTGGGAAGGGACATAATCTTCCTAAGGAAATCATTTTTCTTTGTAAGGTTTTAGAATCAGTCATGATCCATAAAGTCAATCTACACAGAAATCACTTGAAAAATGATCTGGTTTTAGGGTGCTTTGGGTGCAGTCATCATTAACACTAACAGGTAATAAGATTAGGTCTAAACAGGCTTAAGATTTTTAAAATTTTAATACCCATGTAGGTGGCCCTAGGTTTGATCCCCAGCACTACAAAAGTAAATAAATAAAATTTATAAAACATCTTTAGCTAAAAGCAATTGCATCACCCAAATAAAACCCCTGAGGTAGTTCCACATAGCACTGCTGTCATGGAGCTGGGATGAAGATGCCTTACTTAATAAAGACTTTTCACATGAAAGTGCTTTCTTCCACTGGGCGCACGCCTGTAATCCCAGCGGCTCGGGAGGTGGACGCAGGAGGATCGCAAGTTCAAGACCAGAGGCAGTCTGTGTAACTTAGTGAGACCCTGTCTCAAAAAGAAAATGGGCTGAGGGTACAGCTCAGTGGTCCAGCACTTGCAGAGCATGCAAGTGTAAGGCCCCGGGTTCAACTCCCAGTACCAAAAAAAAATAAAAAAATAAATAAAAAATAAAATATATATATATACACACACACACATATATTTATTTTATTTACACACACACACACACACACACACACACACACACACACACACATTCTCTTATGGAAAGAATGTCAACAGCATAGAAGATATTTTTAAAAATATAGTTACATAAGCCAGGCAGTGGCTTATGCCTGTAATTCCAGTGACTCAGGAGGTGGAGGTAGAATTGCAAGTTCAAGACCAGAGGCAGTCTGTAATTTAGCAAGACCTTGTCTCAAAATAAAAAGTAAAAAAATGGGCTAGAGGTACACCTCAGTGGTACAGCACTTGCAAAGCATACAAGCATTAGGCTATGGGTTCAATCCCCTAGTACCATAAAAATATAAAAATATATATAGTCACATGATCTTAATGTGTTTCCAGAAGTAGTATTCTAGAAATATTATGAGCAATGGCAATATGAAGATATATTCATTATTATAACTCTTGGGGGTATTTTTTAGTGGGAGTATATATCTAATTTTTAATATAAAAACTGTATTCTCTAATAAGCCTATTATTTTCCTCTGTATACAATGAAGGCTGGAATCCAGATGCCAGATATTCGGAGCACTTTCTTCAGGAAGCTAAATTACTCCACTGGAATGGAAGACATAAACCCTGGGACTTCCCTAGTGTTCACAATGATTTATGGGAAAGCTGGTTTGTTCCTGACCCAGCAGGGATATTTAAACTTAATCATGACAGCTGATATAACCCAATATTTAAAATATTCTCTGTGTAAAAATGTGGAATTGTTTCTTTGTAGCCTTCTGTAACACTGTTCTTTACGAACAGGACCTTTGATATATATGATCAACAATGTAAGAAACAAAAACTATTGTGTGCAAATTATACATTGGACCATACAGGCACTGACTTGACTTCTTGAAGTACAAGTGGTAATTATGATTTTTTTCCCCTTTTTTTTTTTCTTTCAAACAGGGTCTCACTACGTAGCCGTTGACCTTGAACTCAGTGTCCTCTTGCCTCAGCCTCCTTAATGCTGGGATTATAGGTCTGCACCACCACACCCTGTACATGTGGTAATCATGGAAATCAAGATTATAGTGATAACAAATATACCTGTCTACATATTAGCAATCAATCTGTCTAACACTGAATGATAATTATACCAACAATTTTTTTAAATTTCTAAGTGTATTTTTAAAATACAGATATCTTAAAACAAGTTGCCAATTTTGTCTTTTATAAAACTATTAAATTAGCTGGGTATGGTGGTGTAGGCCTATAATCCCAGCACTCAGGAGGCTGAAGCATGAGGATGGACACAAGTTCGAGGCCAGCCTTGTCCACATAACAAGTTCTGAGTTCCAGGCTAGCCTGGGTTACACAGAGAGACACTGACTCAAAAAACCAAAAAGAAACCCAAAACAAAACAAAACAACTACTAAATTAAAACACAGATGTCTGTAAAAATAAAATATCCACAGATGTTTATGATTTTCATGTATATTCTACCTGCTAAATATAACAGAAAGTAAACTGATCTCTCCTTTTAAGTACAGAAAGAATACCATTAAGTCTTGCTACAAAAAAAGCCTGAACTTTTAAGCATAACCATTCTTAATAATTTTTATTGTAAAAATCATTAGATTTTCAAATGAATTTAAAAAATCCTTCAATATTATTTAATGAAAAAGTCTCATACCATCATGTGCAGGATATATCAACATTACTACTCATATGTCATGTTTAATGAAAAACAACATTATTGTATGCTTGGAAAATCCTCACATCCACTCTCTAGTGTCTATTATAATTTAAAGGGTACTTTCTCCACACAAATAAGGAAATCTATTGTAAAGCTACAATAGTTATATACCAAAGTAATACCTAGTTACATGCTTTACATAGTCTCATGAAAAAATAATTCAATTGCTCCTAATCCCTGATGCAAGGCACTTCAAAGTACCTGCACAAAATGTCCATGTAAACAGCAGTACAGTGCACCATTTAAATAACATGAATGACTTCTACACAGCTGGACCTAGACTTAAGGAAAAATAAAACTCATCATTGCCACAGCTAAAAAGCATGTTAAGATTCACAACAAGAATTTGTTTCTCTTATTATAAAAAGAACAGGCTATACAATTTCCTGTGGGGAACATAAAAATCTCACAGACATTTCATATTGTAAAAACAGCATGCTCCCTGGCTATGCATAAAATCAGAATATTCAGGAGTGATTAGGAATGAATGCAAATGGCATTTCTGAATACCCAGCTTTAATAGCCACCAGACCTAATGATCTGGACTATCTGTAGCACCATGGAAAATGCACTAGAAAAATCACAAAAGGACATAATTCAAACCAACCTTTTCATGAGGTTCACTTAGTACACAGTAACAAACAACAATGATGTACAGAAATAATTTTTTAAAAACTATTGTCTTATTAGTTTTACCTAGCAAGAAAAATTCTGTATTATTTATTTTAGTACATCCCATGTACACAAAGCACCAGTTTAAGTAAGATTATCAAACACCTCTAGTCTCTTGTTGCTCAGCCTGAAACTTCATTTCTTACAACTTCCCATGTCACGACCTTAAAGCCAAGAATAAAAGTAGGTGATAAACATTGACAGAGAAATTCAGTTTCTTTCCTATCAAATTTATGCCTCTCAAGTAAAACTCAGTTGAGTAACAGAGTGTATTGTAAAAGGTCTACTGCATACTCTGGAACCTACCAGATCAGCAGAACAGTTTCTGCCTCCTAGAAGATTAACACACAGGCACGAAGAGACCAAAGGCAGGGCTCAATGACCTGTCAGGTAAGGCTGGTCAGCCTTGCTACTGCAAAACCATACTCTGTGTCTCTACTACTAAGCAACTCTCATACATACTCACCACTGAGAAAGGAAAGAGATCTGAGAGTTAGCTACAACCCATGGAGCCCTCAGTCACCAAAACTAACAAAGTGAGACTCCACTGAAGGTTAGCTTCATGTGTGGAGATCAGCACATCTGCCTCTTTACCAGTGGTAATTCTGATGAGCATGCCCTTTTTAGGCATTAAGAAGGGTAATGGCATATCTAGGTTTATACACGGTTAAGAATCAACTATAAATATTCAGACTGTTGCATTTTAAAATTACAGATCAAAGTTACTCCCAAAAGAAAACTAGTTTCTTCATAAATGAAATATAGCATATAAAAAGCTGGAATGATGGTTAATTCAAATACAAAAACTCATACAAAACTCCTATTTTTTCCTTCTAAACTACTTAGGTTGACGCAGATGATTCTACCACACAACTGTTCTATACTACAGTTACACCACTAGAGGAAAGTACTAATAAAATACTTCAGTTAGCAAACTGAGGTTCTATGCCTTGACAATTGCATTAAAACTGCAGCATTGAGACAGAGCTGAAAAGCACCATCCTTAAGCATGGCTTCCTTCTTCCTGCTCTCGTGTAGCAGAATGATTATTAAAGGAAGGAATCTGGTCTGTAAACGACTGGGTCATCCATTGCCCATTTGGAATGTCAGAGAAAGATGAGTCTCCTCTTAACTCCATACTGTCGGCTGCTGGGAGGAAAAAAATGTTAGTTTAATTTAGAAGTTTCAAATGATCAAATTGGGAGATTGTAACAGTGAGAGAAAGGAGAGTAATTATTAAGACATTGAGCAGCTTCCTGAATATAATTTTAAGTTTCTATTCTATTTTCAGTTACGGGACTGATAAATCATTTGTTATTGTTGTTAGGTGCCATTTATTTTCCCTGTAGAATCCTTCACTACTGTCACTTCAGGCTTGAATTTTTTCTTCAATTCCTTAAGCTTGAGAAAAATAGCGTGTTCTTTCCTTTTGGTTTTCTATCTTCAGCTTTTTCACACATCATTATTATAATTGATTTTGTCTTCTCGAGCTGCCCTTTGAAACCTTCTGTTTAGTTCTTTATCTTCATCATATCTTCCTTTTACTTCAGCCAGTCAATGTTCAAAGGCAAGTTTCAGAGTCTCTTTTGACATGTAATTTGGTCTTTTCTTTTTTCCTGTCTTTTTAATAACCTTTTGCTTTCCTCATGAGTGATATCTTTGATGTAATGCCACAACTCTGGTCTTTAATAATTAGATTCTAATGCATCAAACCTGTTAGTAAGGGGGTTTCTGAACTCAGGTGGGATATACTCAAGGTCATACCTTGGATCTCATGCCCTTGTTCTAATTTCCGTCAGTTTCAATTTGAACCTGTGTATGAGCAGCTGATGGTCTGATCCACAAACAGCACCTGGTCTTGTTCTGACTTTTGATATTGAGCTTTTCCACAGTCTCTTTCCACAAATGTAGTCAATTTGGTTCCTGTATGTTCCATCTGGTGAATTCCATGTGTATGCTCGCCTTTTATGTTAATGAAAAAATGTATTTGCTATGAAAAGGTCATTGGCCTGACAAAATTCTATCATGCAATCTCCATCACTGTTTGTCAGCAAGGTCATATTTTTCAACTACTGAGTCGCCTTCTTTGTTTCTAACTTTTACACTCCAGTCACCAATAATTATCAGTATGTCCTCATTGTGTGTCTGATCTATTTCAAATTGCAGAAGCTTCCCTATTCTCATTTGAAACCTTAGTGGTGGGTGCGTAAATCTGAATATTAGTCATATCAACTGGCCTTCCTTGTAGGCATATGGATATTATTCTATCACTGATAGCATTGTATTTCAGAATAGATCCTGAGATGTCTTTTTTGATGATGAATACAACTCCATTTCTCTTTAATGTGTCATTCCTGGCATAGTAGATCATATCATTATCTGATTCAAAATGGCCCATGCCAGTCCATTTTAGCTCACTGATACCTAGAATGTAGATGTTCATGCGATCCATTTAACTTTTGTTGATTTCTAATTTTCCTAGATTCATACTGCATACATTCCATGTTCCAATTATTAATGGATGTTTACAGTTGTTCCTCCTCATTTTGAGTCGTGCCACATCAGCAAATGGAGGTCTCTGGGGCTTTACTGCATTCTCATCATTAAGATAGGCTCTACTTTGATGAGGCCACTCTTCCCCAGTCGTCTTTTAACTGGGGGGCTCATTTTCTGGCACTATTATCTGACAGTGTTTCCTTGCCACTCACAGGGTTTTCGATGGCTAATTGTTTTGAGAGTGGGTTAGCCATGTCCTTCTCCCTAGTCTGTCTTAGTCTGGGAGCTCAGCTGAAACTTGTTCACCATGGTGACCTTGCTGATATCTGTAATACCAGTGGCATAGCTTTCAGCATCATCGCAACAGGCAAGCCCTCACAGTCTGGCAAAGTGACAGATAGGTGGGGACATTTGTTATTAGAGGAGGAAAATACAACAGGATTGGCTTAGACACTGTGACTTAAGAAAATGAGCTGTCAAAGTCTTTGTAGTTAAATGTCAAGTAACAATTACATTTTCATTATTAGTCACTAAATACAAATTTTATATATGTACCATTCCCAATCTTCCTTACTATTTCCCCCACCAAGTCTTGGAAAGAAACACACATATAGAGGGAAACATACTTAGCCCATTGGAAGAGAAGCTGCAAGGCTCACTATTGCACGGATTGTCACCATAAGGACCACCGTATGCTGCTTCATAACCTGGGTCATACTTTTCTTCCTTAACAGCCATCTTCTTTGCATCCTCTGTGAGGAGGGGATAAAAGATTTAAAACTGATTTCGTACAACAGTTTTTCAAACAGCTTCATTCCAAAATTATAAACAATTCTTTTTCTTGATTTAAATATAACTGGGGATATATCATTTGCTGTAATTTTTAAACTCTTTCTAGCATATACTAAGCTAACTCATAAAAATTTTAAAAACCTATTATATTAAATTAAATCTGGGGCAGGTACGATGTTTCTTAGACCCTCAATGTCTGGGAGTATCTAGAGTAAATGGAAAACCTTGGTAAAACAAAATTTGAACAGTGACTAATATCTGTTACAAAGCACTCTGGCTGCAATATGACTATATTCTTTCCTCTTTCTTTTAAACCCACAACATGCTTTCTGTAATATATTGTTGGTGGTGGTAGATGCCACTGTGTTGAGTCTGACTCACAGTAACCCTATGTACAATAAAATGAAACACTCCAGTTTCTGCTATTCATAGGGTTTTTAATGGCCAATTGTTTCAGGAGTGAGCTGCTAAGTCCTCCTTTTTCTCTTTTTTTGAATGTTTTTGTGGTGCTGAGGATCAAACCCTGGGCCTCAGAGTGCACAGAGCAAGGGCTCTACCAAATGTGCTAAGCCCCAGCCCCTTTTAGGAAATGAATAAAGAGAGTGGTAATAGTAACATACCTTGGGCAAGCTGTAGGTCAAATGTGTATTGCACTTCCTGAACATCTGTATTTCGTTCAATGCCTTTCAATTGATCTCTTAAATCCTTCAGCTTAATGTAGTAATGAACTTTGTCCTGGGCTCGGGGAAACTGAGCACATCTTGCACTGGATGATGGCATGACATAGCAGAGCTGGAATTATAAAATTTTATATGTTCAGAAATCTTTACAATTTAATGGAATCTAGTCATACTGAGATTAGAAAAACTTATTTGGATTAATAACTTGATACTTATCACATGTTATTCTGTTGTTGTTAGGTGCTGTCGAGTCAGTATCCGACTCAGTGATCTTACATGCAATAGGTGAAACACTATTGTTAGTGCTTTTCTGCTATTCATAGGGTTTTCAATGGCTGATTGTTTTTTGGGGATTTGGTCGCCAGGTCCTTCTCCCAAGCCTACAACACCCAGAGTTCTCAGGTGGTCTCCTATCCAAGTACTAACCAGGCCCAACCCTGCTTAGCTTCTGAGATCTGATGGGATTGGATGCCACAGGGGTACGGCTGGAGGCACTTATCCCATATAAGTATATGTAAAATCAATAAAAATAGTTGTGTTTAAGATCAAATCAGTGGCCGGTCATGGTGGTGCACACCTGTAATCCCAGCAGCTCGGGGAGGCAGAGGCAGGAGAATCGCAAGTTTGAGACCAGACGCAGTCTGCGTAACTTAGCGAGACCCTGTCTCAAAAAAGTGAAAAAATGGGCTAGGGGCGCAGCTCAGTGGTCCAGCACTTGCAAAGCATGCAGGTGCGAGGCCCTGAGTTCAACCCCCAGTACCGAAAAAAAAAAAAAAAAAAAAAAAAAAAAAAAAAAAAAAAAAAAAAAAAAAAAAAAAAAAAAAAAAAAAAAAAAAAAGATCAAATCAGTTAGTATTAAAAAGTCAATACATAAAAATAATATATTTCTCTCCAGTATTCATCTATCAATTAACAGTCTTTTCTTTTTAGTAACAAATATATGGTTTACAATTCAAAAGGGACAAACAGGTGTGAGGGTAGATAATGAAGTTTTTTCTCCTTAACTCCAGTCTCTATCCACTTAGTTCCCCTCCCTAGATGTACCCATAAATATACAAAGGTGTCTAGACATATACATTCTCCTTCATCCTTTTTAGTCAACATACAAATAGCAACATGCTCTGTTTCCCCTGCAGCACCTTGTTCTTTTCACTGAACAGTGTATCTCAGAGATCATTTGGTACCACATTTGTTGTTGTTGTTAGGTGCTGTTGAGTTGGTATCCGACTCATAGCAGCCCTCATAGGGTTTTCAATGGCTAACTGTTTCGGGATTGCCTTCAGAGTGGATTGCCAGGCCCTTCTCCCATTTTTGCGGTGCTGGGAATTGAACTCGGGTCCTCAGAGACTGCAGCACAGCGCTCTACCAACTGAGCTAAATCCCAGCCCTTGGTACCACATAGCAGAATAAAAAGAGCCTCTCGTTTTTTTATGGATATGTAGTACTTTCATGATTTATCAAAGTAGGGCCTAACCGTGTATTCTAGGTTGTTTCCAGTTTTTTTGCTATTAGCAACCATAGTGAAACTTTTGTACATATTTCATTGGGAATATGTGTGAGTACATTTGTCAGGTAAATTCCTAGAAGTGAACTGGCTTGAGAGAAAACATTTGCAGTTATCCTTTTGGTTGCTGGTGACAAACTGTCCTTCCAAGAGTATAATTCTATGTATATATAAAATACACACTAGTGAGGCTGGTGGATTATGGATATTTCTGCGCCTTTGAAGTTACCCTCGATATCAGGTATTATAAAAAAACACATTATTTTGTTTTGTTTATTATTTTGTTTCAGTTATGCAGCATTTAGGAACCCCTCACTCATAAAGATATGTTGGTGAAAATGTTACCAGGCCCTGTAATAGAACATTTTAAAATCTCAAGATATTCTTCAATTAGAAATGATCCAAAAATTTGAAAATATACATTGTTTTTATTTCAAAGTTGAATCACTAACAACAGCAATTAACTTAATATTTCATGATAAGGAATAAACGTTAAAAGATGAATGCACTCACAGCTCCTTGTAAGAGCTAAAACTCCTGATCGAGGTATGATTTAAATTCACTTATTTACTGGAGTTCTGTGTTAACACTTACTCAAAAGGTGTACTTGAGCCTTATCTGACATTTCAAATACAACCTGATTTTCTGTATTATGCAGTATTCCACTGAGCAGAGAACTCACTTGTACAATTTTACAAGTAGATAAAAGTAGACCTCCCTTTAAAGAAAGACCAAAGCTTTTGCCTAATTCATCTATCGCATCTATTTATAAGAAGCTAAAAAGAGGAGAGATTTAAAAAGAAGTTTAAATTTATGTAGGTAGCAGAAACTTTATCCTGAGGTCTCCACAAAAATCTAGTAGCACACTGGCTTCTCCATCATTTAAAATGTTGTATATAAATACATAGGTAGTGCATTGTGTTGTCTTTAAAAGTTGCCGGGCATGGTGGCGCATGCCTGTAATCCCAGCTGCTCTGGAGGTGGAGGTGGGAGGATGGCAAGTTCGAGACCAGACGCAGTCTGAGTAATTTAGCGAGACCCTGTCTCAAAAAGTTAAAAAAAAAAAAAAAAAAAAAAGTGGGCTGGTGGCACAGCCCAGTGGTCCAGCACTTGCAAAGCATGCAGGGGCGAGGCCCTGGGTTCAACCCCCAGTACCAGGAAAAAAAAAAAAAGTTGTATACAAAACTTAAAATCATGCTAAGAAGGCTAGTGTGTGTGTAGCTCAATGGGAGAACACTTGCCTTATATGCACAAGGCCCTGCGTTCAACCCTCACAATGCCAAAAACAAACAAATAAAAACAAAAACACCCACAACAAAACCTTACAATCAGAATCAAAATATCTGCAGAGGAAATAATGGTTTGAAACCACTGTGTGATTTCATGATGTATATAAGACAGTTTCAAATGTCAGTTAAGTTGGCTAGATATTTGTCTGGTCTATATTATTCGTTGAACTCTAAGATGAAGTTGGAGTAAGATATGTAAATGGGACAATTAGTTTTAGTAATCAATGTCATGTTTATATTTTTATGTCTGGTTCAAATTAAGTACAAGGGCTAACCCATTTGAATTTGATAAGTAACTGCTACTGAGTATATTCTGAAGATAGTATGTGAGCCAGCTCCTCTCAATGTTGTAGCCAAATGACACATCTTGAGATATTTAGCTGATAAATATTTCTCATTCCAATAAAAGCCTAACAGAATCTGAATTAATTTGCAACTATTAGGGTAAGTGGGGATATATATATATATATACAAAATAGATTGTGCCTTTTTTTCATGGCATAAACTAGAATGACTAAGACAAATAAAAAAGGGAAATTAGTTAGAAAAAAATTTATATTTAGCTGATTTATAAATGCAATGTTAAGGACTTACAGTTTCTGTGTCTGGGATCTTATGGGGTTGAAGTCCAAATTCCAAGTTCTTAACTTTTATTCCAAAAACTTCTTTACTAAAAATCTCATAAATACCTAAAATGCAATATAAACATATTTACATTGCCCTTAATGTTCACACAGAGAAAAGATAGAATTTTAAAGGAAATCTTACATTTTCCATTAAATACTGCTATTCGTGGCTGATATTTCTGTAATTTCTGTACTAGAATACGTCCTCCTTCACGAAATTCTTTACTAAAATTAAATTAAAAAGTAATAAAAGACATAAATACAGCAATATTTATAATATTCTAAATTCATGCAGCTTTCAATTAAAAGATCATATTACATATTTTGTTGAGCTCAACTTGAACTAGATCCTTACGATGTTCCCAGATGACATGAGGTGCCAGCATGGTGAAGGTTCCAATCTATAGAAACAAATGTTTTATAATTACCTGGAAAGATCTTTGCTCCCTGGTGTTGTCCTTTCCACCATATTGGTAAATCCAATACCATACTTCCCTGGTAAGGTGTGATCGTCCATGTGATTCAGCTGAACCTCACTCAGACCTGACATGAACAGACACTTCCCTGTGAAAAGATCGCTCAGTTAACTTCTGGAGAAGGTCAAAGGCTTGTGCCCAAAGAACTGATGAAGCAGTCTACACTCTATTCTTGAAATTAAAAAAAGAAATGATTTAGGATATTTTTAAAAGTATAACACAGGTCAAATGCCATATTGAACAATTACTGTGAGCAGGATACTATGCTAATCTGTTTACATGATTTTAGTCATAGTACTTTTCTCCTAAGAAACTATTACCTTCTTTGCAAGGGCCTTAAGGTAAAGTAAATGCCTGTCTGAGAACACACAGCCACTTGGAGTAAGAAACTGTGAAACTGTTTTCTTTTCCAATAACTTGGGGCTATCACCACTTGCCCTGAAATATCTCACAGATAATATATACAACAGACACTCAAACTCCTTGACAGTGGAATAAATTAAAAGTTCAACCTTCCTTTGTTGTTGTTAGGTGCCGTCGAGTCGAGTTCGACTCATAGCGACCCTCATAGGGTTTTCAATGGCTGACTGTTTCGGGATTGCCTTGGGAGTGGATTGCCAGGTCCTTCTCCCATTTTTGTGGTGCTGGGAATTGAACTCGGGACCTCAGAGGCTGCAGCGCAGCGCTCTACCAACTGAGCTAAATCCCAGCCCCTCAACCTTCCTTAGAAATTTCTTAAAAATAATGAGAATATATTATTAGCTCCAAAACCATATTATCATTTACCCTAATTACTTTTAATATTACTCTTAGATACTCTAGTAGTACTTACTGAGGGCCTACTGCATATACTGCTCTAATAGGCAGCTTTAGAGAAGAGGATTTATATATGGTAACTTACATATAGAGAGCAATAAATACATCAGTAGTTGTGCTTGGTTTTAAAGAGTACTCTAAAAGTATGAGTCTTTACTAGTATTGTCTCCCAGATAGGAAGTGTCTGTAGACAATGTCACAAATCATAGCATTTTACATACTACTTGATTTCCAACAATCAACACCTGACACCTTTCCAAGGACATAACATCCACAAGAAATCTAGGGAAGTCAGTATTTTGTCTACACTGCATGAAGATATACTATTGTCACTCTATCTGTAGATAATAATTTTTAAAAATCACTTTTAAAAAAGTAGAAAAACTAATTGAAAACAATTAAAAGAGAAAGTATGGGTTGGGGATTGTAGGTTAGTGGTACAGTGTGTGTGTGCCTAGCATATAGAAAGCCCTGGGTTCAATCCCTACCTCCACAAAGAAAACAAACCCCACCCCAAGCCCCAGAGGGTACACTTTTTCATGTCATTCCACTCCATAAACCCCAAAATGTTGACAGTAACATATCATTTCAGACTTTTGATTTTTCAGGAGCATACACAGGGCAACAATGAAATATAAACATATATTTACTCTTATTTTCTTTTTAAAAAAACAATTTTTAAAAACCCTATTAATAAAGATATCTCATTTAAAAGTAAATTAAATTAAAAACCTATCTTCTTACAAAAATGGTTTCCAGGTCCAGGGTAATGATGCCCTTTGTAAGCAGCCATTAGTCCTGGGTTAATGCCAATCTATAAAACAAAATAATTATATAGTTTAGTCTTAAAAAGCAGGGCTTAACAGAAAGATAAATATCACATTTTCTTTCATACAGAATCAAGATTAAAAAAAAAAAAAGACATAAAAGTAGAAGGCAGACTATTTGGGAAGAGGAAAGGGATCAGGGAGCGGGAGGACAAGCAAGGGAATAGGGGTTGGTGAATATGGCCAAAGTACATTACACAGGAGGATCACAGATTCCAGGCCAACCCAGGCTACATAGTGAGACCCTGTCCCAAACTAACAAAAGTTCTGGTGTTGTTTTTAAAACCCAGCTTGACTCCCTCATGACCCCATACTCTCCAACCTCACCCAGGTGGGCTGCCTTCTGTTGGGAAACAGAGGTCTTGGAACAGTCCATCAGTCTAAGCCCACATGTCTGGTTCTCAATTCCCAACAAGTAACTGACTCTACATCACCTACACAGTTGTGCACCTGCTAATGTATGGAGTACTCGCAAGTATCACAGAATCTAATATTATATTCACATAGATTATTTCACTTGATTGCAACCCTGTGAGGGAGGTAGTACCACCCGTTTCATCAAGAAAGAAACCTGTGTTTAGAAAGGTTAAGGCTTATCCAAGGCCATACCTTGTGACAGGATGTGAACCCAGACAGCCCCAGTCTTGGGCCCACCCTCTTCATCCTCCCATAACATAACATCACCCCACAGAGGTGATGCCATTCAATACCAGCAGGGTTCTTGCAAATTGTTTTTTCTAGCAAAGTGCTATTTGTAAGAACAACTGTTAGGTAAAGCTAATCCACCAATGCTAGTTACTAAATCAAAGGAAGACAAAAATTCTTACAATCACAATGTCCAAATTGAAGGTCAAAATATCAGGGAGAGTCTTGGTCAAAAGTTCAGCTTCAGTAACACCATTGAAACGGTCTACTTTTCTTTTCACTTTAAACGTGTCTGTGATTTTTTCTTGCTTTTCTTTTGACTTTGCAGACTTGCCAGATTTTTTTGACTCAGCAGGTTTTTTGGGTTCCACTGGGGTTTTGGGTTCTGTTGTTCTGGTTTTTCTTTTCCTTCCTTTTGGAGTCTCTGAAACATGATTTTCAGAATATAGGTGCAGAAAACCTTGGCTTTGAAACTTTACTAGCTTTCCCAGAAAAGTTACCCTATGAACACGCCTTTTACCTGTCTCTCCCGAACTATGCCCTTATAGTTCCTAGTATCAGTCTCCTCTGTAATATATTCCCCTTCTTTTGCCCTAGAACGGGTTCATGTGGGCTCCACCCACCCACAATAATCACAGATTGATTTTCTACACAATCTCACTTGGCGTCCTGGCCTCCCTGGGGATACACAGTGTCTGTGTACCACTTTACAGGAATTCTAAATGTAAATACACAAATAATTAAATAAACAAATGCAAAAACAAACAGAAAATCAGGCAGGAAGGAAAATATTTTAACTCAATTTCCCAGTAGTAGAAAACCACAAATGGCTTGTGGGCTTGTTTTAGAGATTCTGAGGCATATTCTGTTCTACACATATACAGGTGAGTTAGAGGTGCTAGGGGCGAGATCTCCAGGCTGGCAGTGTTCTTCAAAAGGCAAGATTTGGGAGCTGAATAATTTGTGGTAGTGGGGCTTCCTGTATATGACAGAAAGCAACAGCCCCCATGGTTTCTACCCATCAGATGTCAGTAGTACTTTGCCAATCTTGGCAATTGAAAGTGTCCCCTTGTGCCAGGTGTGGTGGCACATGCCTGTAATCCCAGCAGCTTGGGAGGCAGAGGCAGGTGGATCCTAAATTGGACGCCAGAGGTAGCCTGCATAACTTAGCAAGACTCAAAATAAATTTAAAAAATTGGCTAGGGGTGCAGCCCAGTGGTAGAAACACTTGCAAAGTATGTGTGAGGCCCAGGGTTCAACCCCTAATACCACCAACACACCCCAAAAAAGTATTTCCTGACAATACCAAATGTCCCCTGGGGACAAAATCACCTTTGGCTAAGAATCAATGACCTAAAGTTACCCAACAAGAAGCCTTGGTTTTCTTACTCTTAAATCTTTTTTTTTTTTTTTTCTTTTTTTGTGGTACTGGGGGTTGAACCCAGGGCCTCGCATTTGCATGCTCTGCAAGTGCTGGACCACTGAGCTGCACCCCGGCCCAATTTTTTACTTCTTGAGACAGGGTCTCGGTAAGTTATGCAGACTGCCTCTGGTCTCGAACTTGAGATCCTCCTGCCTCTGCCTCCTGAGCCGCTGAGATTACAGGGGTGCGCCACCACGCCTGGTGCTTACCCTTAATTCTTTAACCTCTTCCTAATTTCTTAGGCTCCTGCCCCATTCTACTCCTATTTGGCATTTCCCTGACTAGGCCTAGTAGGATCAAAGTAGTTTTTCCTCTCTTCTGTTTCAAACTACTTCAGCCCCTCCCTATGCCAAGGGACCCACCACCATTGGCTTGTAGTGGCAAAGTCCTAACACTCCCTGCCCAAAAACAGAGTAGATGGGCAGGAAGCAGTGCCAGTGCAATAGAGTGAGGTGTGTTCCTAGAATCATAAACCAGAACTATGAGCATATTCCTCATACAAACACTGCTACACTAGAGACAATCAACATCTACCTCACTCCGGGCCTGCAGCTGTAGCCCTGTGGCTTCTGTCTCATCCCGTCAGACCTCGGAAGCTAAGCAGGGTCGGGCCTGGTTAGTACTTAGATGGGAGACCGCCTGGGAACGCCAGGTGCTGTAGGCTTGGGAGATGGACCCAGCAATTCCCTCCCAAAAATCAATCCACCATTGAAAACCCTATGAACAGCAGAGAAGCACTGACAATGGTGTTTCGCCTGTTGTACACAGGGTCACTGTAAGCTGGATACTGACTTGACAGCACCTAACAACAACCACCTCATTCCTGCTCAATGTATTTGGCTCTTCTTCTAATTATTTATCTTGATGAAAGGCAACTCCTTCAATCAACTGCCTATGCCAGAAATCTGGGAGTGTGCCTTGGTAAGGATATGGTTTGAATTTGTCCCTCCTGAGTCCATGGGTTGGAAGCTTGGTCCCCAGGAAAGCAGTGTTGGGAGGTAGTGTGGAACTTGTAAGAAGTGGAGCCTAGTGAGAGGTCCTGAGGTGGACTGGGGGTGTGCCCTTGGGAGGGACTGTGGGATCCCAGTTTCTCACTGGCTTCCTGTCTGGTGATGGGATCTCCCTCCCATCTGTACTTCTGCCACTGTGATGCCATCTTCCAAAAGGCTTTTGTCAGAGCTGAGCTGATGCAGGTTCCATGCCCTTGAACCTCTGGAACTGTGAGTTAAATAAACTTCATTACAACCACCGGGAGCAGTGGCGCATGCCTGTAATCCCAGTGCCTCGGGAGGCGGAGGCAGGAGGATTGCAAGTTCGAGACCAGAGGCAGTCCGCGTAACTTAGTGACACCCTGTCTCAAAAAGTAAAAACTGGGCTGGGGGTGCAGCTCAGTGGTCCAGCACTTGCAGAGCATGCAGATGTGAGGCCCTGGGTCCCATACCCACGGCAAAAAAAAACAAAAAACAAAACAAAACAAAAAAAAAACAAAAAAAAACTTCATTACTTTATAAAGTCACCCAGCTTCTGGTATGACATTATAAGGCAAAATGGACTAAGACAGAGTTACTTCCAGTCTCCTTACTCTCCCTCATCCCTTACATGAAATCTATTAATTATGGTAATTCTACCTCCTAAGTATTTTCTAACTCTGTCTTTACCCCTTCCAGTTCTTCTCATTTCTTCCTCAGACTAATCTTTAATCTACTCCTTGCCTCCAAGTCCTGCCTTGCTTTCGATCACATAGTCTATCCTGTATAATTTCCAGATTGAGTTTTGAAATGCCAACCTATTTAAGCCATTCTTTTGCTTAGGTTCTCCCATTAGCTCCTTCCTGCCTGGGGGAATAGAATGCATAATCTTTAGGATAAAAAACAAGCCTCAACTGCCACCACCCAGCCCCATCAGTCACCATTTCCTTGCTACACTCTGGACTTCAATGACACAGAATCACTTAGGTTTTTGGACTATGTCATGCTTTTTAAGTCTGTCCCTTGGCATGTGCTGTTCCCTCAACTGGTAACCTTCCCCACTCTGTTCTTCATGGCGATGAAGTCTCCTCACTGTTGGAAACTCAGAAATCTGATGTTAGCTCTGTACTCAGGAAGCTGCCTTAGTCCTCAGTCTGAGTTTGGTGCCAATCACATAAGATCTCAGAGCCTCTTTCTTGTGCCCTCTGCTGACATGTGTGTTTACTATTACTTTCCCCTACTAGAATGTGAGATACTCCAGGGTAGAATCCGTGTTCTTTTATTCCCCAGAAGTGATAACAGTGCTTAGAATATACTAACTACTTACAAAGTGGATTACACTTCTTAATGCTAACATTGAGCTAAAATTCATCATTAACCTCTTCCTTAAATAAGTTGACTAATTCAACATGTAATTTTTGAAACTACCACGGTAAACACCACCTGGGGCAGGTTCCTGGGCAGGAGTTGATGTAGGAGCTTCTTCTACTGGCATTTGCTGTTCAGTTGCGACTCCCATATTAGGAGCTTCAGCCATCATTTGTTGAAATGGAAATGAATAAAAAGCTTGAGCTTGCTCAAGAGAACGGCTGAAAGAACAATGAAGTAGAAGTTATTATGATGATTAAAACTACCCAAATGTAAATTTAAATGATCAGCTATACAAAAAATCTTTAGATTACAAATAATCTGTAGCCAGATTGTAGTATGTATTTAGAGGAGATAATAGGGAAGGAGAGAGAAGAGGATCTATTCTTCTCTGCACATATTCACCCAACATTAACTCTCATTGTTTGATGACAAGATGCATCACCAGTAAAACTTACCAGTCCTGTCAAGTCAGCCAGCACCTTTGCCAAAATGAGATCGTGGGAATGTTTTAGTAGGTAGACTTGAAAGGCCCATCAGTCCATATGGAATTAAAATGTTCACAAATACAGTTTAAATTCTTACGCTTAGTATTTAATCATTTTAGCAAAAGATTCCCTTCCATGTTACTTAATGTTTTCTTTGCCTGCTTTCTTGTTTATTCATTAGATTTTTTTGTTATTGTGGTTTTTTATTCTGATGGTTGTTTGCCACTAAATGGGGAGTAGAAATGGATTGTTTGGTAAATATCTGTTCAATTTAGTAAGCAAAAAAATCTAAACTCCTTTCTGAACACGATTTAAACTTTATTCAAAGTAAAGAATGTACGCCTTCAAAGAAAACAATTTCCAAAAACCTTTCTGATGACTGGAAACCACTGTCTCAAGCTGATGCTGTCAGCACAAAGCCAGATGTGATGGAAATCAACTTACAGCAATGCCAAATAGTGCTATTAAGTGTGAAAACATTTGGAAATAAAATGGAAGGACATCATTTACTATTTGGAGAGAGAAGTCATGTTTTCTGTGGCAAGACATTCAGCAATTTTCTTTCTGTGTCATATGTACAAAGAACAGGAAGCTGAGGAAGCAAAGATTAAATGGACCAACTCTGTAGTATGTAAATCATATCTTAATAAAATGGTTAAAGAAAAAAGGCAAACTAAAGTATTAACTGAATAAGTTTAAATGGTCTAAGGAGACACAGGGTAACAGACCACCTGTGGGTGGCTAGGCTAGAATGTTGGATGCTCAAAAATATTTTAAAAATATATAAAATAAATGGGGACCCTGTGGTCCCCAAATGGACAAACCACTGCAGTGGCATTTTGATTTCAAACTATCTTTAAGGCTAAGTTGCTAGACAGAAGCTAAAGAACCAGTGAAAAAAATATTAAACTGTATCTTAAGGCTTTAATTTTTTAAATATATTGTTCTCAAATTATACCAAAAAAAAAAGATACAATGATTCTATAAACTACAGTACACTAACATGAGAAAATAATATGCAGCTACTAAAATTCAAATTTGTCGATATTACCTAAAAGCACCAAAAAAGCTTAATATATATTTTAAAGCAGAAAAGAATACAAAATAGTATATTGTAAACTAAGTCTGCACAAAGGGAAAATATGTAGACAGGGACTAGAAGTTCAAATGTAAAAATGAAGGGAAGTGAGGTTCTCTGAACTGTGCCTGGCACTAAGTAAAATGCCTTCTTTTTTCACACTTTTACTTACTATTACTACAGCTCTTTTCAATAACTGTTAAAAAAACATTGGTTGTTGAGCCAGGTACGGTGGCACACACCTGTAATGCTACTCGGGAGGCAGAGGCAGGAGTGTAAGTTCGAGGCTAGGCTGGACTACATACTCTGTCTCAAAAAACAACCAAACAAAAGCAAAAACCACCAAACAAAACCCATTGTTTAGAGTTGGATATGGTTAGGTTAGATGGAGAGATCTTGAGGAGTTTCCGTGAGGAAATTCTAATAAAACGAACTAGAACTTTTAATTGTGGCCAGTGGCAATTTCTGGAGATGCTTAAAATCACTTTCAGCTTGAATATATAACAATAAAGACATGTAGTCATTACACACACACGTTTCCCTTTCTTTTGGGGGGCAGCAGGGCTGGGGGGAGTGCTGGGGATCAAACTCAGGGCCTCAAGCATGCCACATATGTGCGTGCACACACACAGCTGATTAAGAAGCCCAGCTAACTCAGATCTGCTATATTTCCAAAAACGAAATCTTTAAGGTCTTCTCTAAAATGAATGACTCTAATGTCTTTAATCTTCAACTATTTTACACTATTTTAAGGGTTTAAGTTGCTCTCTTCTAAATACGTTTTATCATCTTCACTTAAACAAGAACATAGAGTACCAGATAAAAAATGATGATGAGTGCTAAATGATCCACATGCTCAACTCTAGGGAGCAAGCTATGTAGACTATACTGGAATATCACTGTTAACTATTATAGACTGCATCTGACATTACTACGTAGCACAGTGTGTAGTCACCCTGTGCACAGGCTCCTAAAAACCGTGAGCACAACAGTTTGGGACAAGTCAGAGTTCCTAGCTCATTTCAGCATTCTTCCATTTCTCCTATAGTATGATTTTTTAAGTTTCTTCACTATTTGATCATTTGACCAATGATCATTGATCATTGGTACTCGGAATCAAGTTAGATGGTCCTGATATAGCCTCCTCAGCCTAAAGCTGAGCAGAGTTGTCAACCTCCTCCTTCTGGAGACAAACAACAGAACCTATTACATTAGCTTTCCTGGCACCCACAGTGAACTGTTGATGAAAACCGCCCTTACATCACTTCTCCCTCATTCCATGCTTTGTCATTGATTTTTATGCGCCCAAGTACAAAATCAGGCCTTGCTGGATTAATGATGATTCACCATTCTACCCAGCGGGGATTTACCTGGACTCTGATTTGATCTCTCAATTCTACAAATTCCTCGCAGAATTAGGACAGGACGCTCACACATTTTATCATGCTATGAGCAGCCTGGGGGCTGGGATTTAGCTCAGTTGGTAGAGTGCTGTGCTGCAGTCTCTGAGGTCCCGAGTTCAATTCCCAGCATCGCAAAAATGGGAGAAGGACCTGGCAATCCACTCCCAAGGCAATCCCGAAACAGCCAGCCATTGAAAACCCTATGAGGGTTTTCATGAGTTGGATACCGACTCGATTGCATCTAACAACAACAAATGAGCAGCCTGAAGTTGTTAAACTGTTGAAGCCCATGCAGGAGATAGAGCAGCCTACTATATCAGTGGAGAGCTCTCTTCAGCCTGCCCCCGATTCTTTCAGTGGTAAACCAGGTTTTCAGTTCCCTTAAGTGAACTGCCATTGTCTACTTTCATCTGGCCTACAAAGAGGAGTGAGATGGCACCATTGCTAGCTGGGTTGGGAGACTTTGAAGCCAGAATGTCTGAATTCAAATGTCGCTCTACCATCCACTAGCTGTGTGGATAATTTCCTTAACCTCTTTACCCTCAACATCCTCATCTGTAAAATGGGAGTAATAGCAACTAATAGATTGGTTATGAAGATTCAATTAGCACATGTAAAACATTTAAAACAGTAAATTTGTTATATTAATAAAGACTACTTTATATACCACCTGTCAGCAGCCCCTGATGCTATTTTGTATGTTGTTGTTGTTGTTAGATGCTGTGGAGTCGGTATCCGACTCATAGCGTCCCTCTGTACAACAGGGGAAACACTATTGTCAGTGCTTCTCTGATGTTCATAGGGTTTTCAATGGCAGACTGATTTTTGGGAGGGGTTGCCAGGTCCTTCTCCCAAGCCTACAGCTTCTGGTGTTTCCAGGCGGTCTCCCATCCAGGTACTAACCAGGCCCAACCTGCTTAGCTTCACGAGATCTGACGGGATCGGATGCCATAGGGCTATGGCTGCAGGCTCTATTTTGTATAAATTTTGTTTTTTCCCTGAATTTATACTGTAACACTGTGGTCACTTGTTCCTTTAAAAAATGTTCAGTAACTATATTGGGCATGGTGGCTCATACCTGTAATCCCAGTGACTCAGGAGGTGGGGGCAGGAGGATGGATGACAGGTTCCAGGTCAGAAGAAGCCTGAGTAAATGAGACTCTGTCTCAAGAAAAAAAATAAAATGCCGGGCGTGGTGGCACATGCCTATAATCCCAGCGGTTTAGGAGGTGGAGGCAGGAGGATCGCAAGTTTGAGACTAGATGCAATCTGCATAATTTAGTGAGACCGTGTCTCAAAAAAAAAAAAAAGTTAAAAAATGGGCTGAGGATGCAGCTCAGTGGTCTAGCACTTGCAGAGCATGCAAGCGCAAGGCCCTGAGTTCAACCCCCAGTACTGCAAATAAAATAAAATGTAGCAGCCCAGTAATACAACACCTGCAAAGTATGTGTGAGGCCCTGGGTTCAACCCCCAAGCACAACAGGAAAAAAAAATGTTCAATAACTACTGATAAGCAAAAATTTTGTTTAGGAGCAACTCAGTGGAGGACACACTCCACCTATGGAAGAAATAAGGAACCCATGTATTTATATCCATTCTTTGGGCTGCTCACCTACTATTTACTAGTGCTCAAAGACTGCTGTACTCTGGCCTTTCTCCTGAAATACAATACATCCAGGCCAGGACACAGAATTTCTACTGGAGAAGTTAAAAGTTCTCTTATGGGCCCTCATCACTCCTGAGCTTTAAATCTCTCTCATAGACATTCACCTGCCATTTCCAATCAGGCAATTATGTTCCTTTACACAAGAGATGAAAAATCAAAAATGAGAATGAAGTATTCATGTACATCTTTTGTCACCTACTAACATTATGCTGGGCAGAAAACCCAGAAAGTGTCCTTCTGGTTGTCCACATCTAAAAAAAGTCCTTCCTGATCTCGTCATCTCTTGAAAGTCTTTCCTGATCTCATTTGCAGATTCATCTTTCCATCTGTATCCTTAGAGGTCCATGCTACTCTTTTCCAGTCATTTCTGATTTGCCATCCTATTATCTATTCTTGGTAAATGTCCTTTTCATGACTGAG
>VMDO01003062.1:130802-151595 GCA_007922755.1 Pedetes capensis
GGGGTGCAGCTCAGTGGTCCAGCACTTACAAAGCATGCAGGTGCAAGGCCCTAGGTTCAACCTCTAGTACCGCAAAAAAAAAAAAAAAAAAAAAAAAAAAGACTCTTGAACTATTTATTTTCCCTTCTGAAAAGCGTATACCCATGTAATTTTTTTTCTTTGAATGCTTTCAAATTAATCTTCTGGAACAGAAAGTAAATGTACTATATCCAGCATGCCATTCCTTGATTAGCCCAAAGTCAAGGGTAACAGAGACCACTCTCTTAGGATTACCTGGTATGCTAGTCATTTTAGAATCTCTAAGGATACGCTTACTAGAATATTATACAGAATTTACCGTACTTCCTTAAGGTGACAGCTTTGCAAGCCAAAGTAAAAAACGGCCTACAACCCTAGGCATGATGTTAAGACAAGTCAGAGCTTTGAGTTAAAATGTATACTAAAGTCCTATTATTTTGCTGGAAACTCTGAATATGGTCTTACAAGTATAACTCACTTGATGGTGGGCTTTACCCAGGTTTCAACTCTACTCTGAAGTAAGATCAAAAAGATGAGAGAATTTCACAAGGCCTGGTGAATTTCTTTCTTTCTTTCTTTTTTTTTTAAGGTACTCGGGGTTGAACCCAGGGCCTCGTGCTCGCATGCTCTGCAAGTGCTGGACCACTGACTTGTGCCCCCAGCCCATTTTTTTTTTACTTTTTGAGACAGGGTCTCACTAAGTTACACAGATGGCCTCTCGTCTTGAATTTGCCATCCTCCCGCCTCCGCCTCCCCAGACGCTGGGATTACAGGTGTGCACCACCATGTCCGGCTAAGGCCTGGTGGATTTCTTATTTGTAAAGTATTTTTTAGGAAAAAAGCAAGCATACTTTATTTCAGAATTTGATCTACAAGGTCAGGGTAAGTATTTACCTATGTATACCTCTGTTGCTAAACCTTATGGCAATTTACTTTGGTGTTATGTGTAAGGGGGATACTTAAGTAACCTATTTGCAGCATGTCAGAACAGGATTCCAGAGATGTCCGTATTTGAGACATGAACAGGCCCATGTTAAGTGCCATGTATTCTGTAAGTTCAGCACATTAGTCACTGTGAGTCAGGATAATGCTTCATTAGATATAACAACTGTCATTTCAATGTAGATCATTATTCTTTTTCCTTTTAAAGACCCTGTTATCTAGTTTATTTTCCTCATTTAGCTTTTTTTTTTTTTTTTTTTTTTCTTTTTGCAGTACTGGGGGTTAAACCCAGGGCCTCGGGCTTGCATGCTCTGTAAGTGCTGGACCACTGAGCTGCACCCCCAGCCCATTCTTTTACTTTTTGAGACAGGGTCTCGCTAAATTACGCAGACTGCCTCTGGTCTCAAACTTGTGATCCTCCTGCCTCCGCCTCCCGAGCCGCTGGGATTACAGGCTGGGATTACAGGCGTGCGCTACCGCGCCCAGCCTTATTTAGCTTTTAGACAAGAGTTCAAATACCTGCTTTTGCAAAACCTGACAAGCTACCGTCAAAGCACGGTTTAAAAAAAAAAAAAAAAAGGTGGTGGGTGATTCTTAAGATCATCCCAGACTGGAAAACTCAGACACAATTTTTAGACTGACTTTCTGACCATGTCATACATCTCATAGCAGTACTATCTATCCTGTGGCCCTTAGCATTGCTTTTAGGAAGACTCTGGGGAGGAGCCACCGTAGATTAACTAATTTTAAGGCGAAACCAGGCCACGGATCCGTCTGATACTAACACAGGGTGAAGGGAAACGTGGCCAAGAACAGCATCCGGTAAGAAATATTTACCGGAGACTGCCCACAGCTTACTAACGTTTCAAAGTTAGCTGTTAAGAGGCGACTGCAGACAGGTCGCAGGTGCACTAGGTGCGGTCCGGGCAGCCGCCCCCGCAGCGGGCGGGTAGGCGCTGAGAGAGCCGGCAGCGCGCACGCGCGGGCCCTGCCTTTGTACTCGACCACCTCGCTGACCGACCCGACAGGGGGCGCCCGCCCGCCCCCAGGGGCACGGGGAGGGTGGCGTTCTGCCCGCCTTACCTGCCCGCGTCCTCCGTTTCCATGCCCGGGGGCCGCTCCCGCGGGCGGCTCCTCCTGCCGGGCCGACGAGCGTCCGGTGTCGGTGGCACGGCGGCGCACGTGCGGCAACCCCACGACACCAGAGACTAAGGCTCGATGGCCAGCAGGACCGGCACGGCAGCTGGCCTCAGCCCCTCCTCGCGCCTTCGCATCACCTCTCTCTCCTCAAGAGCCCAGGTCCGCGCGGCACTTCCGTCACCGCAGAGCCCAGGGTCTCGCCGAGTCACCGTCACGTGACGCAGGGCAGTCCAATCACGTCCCCGTTTGGCGCCCCAACTCCGCCGCTTGGCCTTTCGGGAAGGGAGGACCCAGAGGTGGAGGTGGGGACGGCTCCGCTGACGTCAGCTTTTGTCGGTCTAGGGTGTTCGGGGGTCAAATGGGAGCAAGTGAAAGGGCGATGTCCTGCGGAGCTTTGAAGACGGGGAAGTTAGGCTTACCGTGATTATGCAGGTCTTTGCACCTAGAATTTCATCCAGGTTAAAAACTGGGTGTCGCACTAATTGTCAGGTAATTAAGGTTGAAGGTTGCACAGACTTTGGAATCGGAAAATCCGGGAGTCTAGGCCACCCTATCACTTGGACTTCGGTTTCCTAATCTGTAAGAGGAAGGTGATTATAAAACCTCTGCAAAATGTAAAATTCTACGTAAACCAGTCTCTACTTTACTTTGGAACTGTGAAAGTACTGGCAATTGAAGTCCATAATAATCGATGCCATTTCAGCATCGCTGCCTCCGAATCTTACAGATTCACCCCTTTTACTTAGCAGTTCTTACAGCAGGTTTTGTTTCGTTAGTTCTCGCTACCTGTCACTGACGTTTGTGCAATGACTTCTTTAGATAACTTTGTAGAAATAGACTTTCCTCTTTGCTTGGTGAAAACCATGGCTGTGTTTTAGCCTTCCCAACAAACCCTCAGTAGCTTACAGCTGTTGTCGTTGTTAGGTTCCCTCGAGTCCGTATCCGACTCATAGCGACTCTTCATACAACAGACGAAACACTATTGTCAGTGCTTCTCTGGTGTTCATAGGGTTTTCAATGGAGGATTGATTTTTGGGAGTGCGTTGCCGGGTCCTTCTCCCAAGCCTATAGAGCACCTGGTGTTCCCAGGCAGTCTCCCATCCAAGTACTAACCAGGCCTGACCCTACTGAGCTTCTGAGATCTGACGGGATCAGATGCCACGGAGCTACAGCTGCAGGCTCTAGCATACAGCAACAGAGGTTTATTTCTCACTCCTGTGACATGGCGAGCTGGGAGATGGCTATGGCTCTGTGGGCCATGTGTCTTCTTCATTTTGGGGTCAAATGAAAGTTTTTCATCAGTAAACACAGAAAGGGTCATTTGTATTTATTTTTTATTTTTTTATTTATTTTTTGTGGTACTGAGGGTTGAACCCAGGGCCTCGCGCTTGCATGCTCTGCAAGTGCTGGACCACTGAGCTGCACCCTCAGCCCATATTTTACTTTTTGAGACAGGGTCTTGCTAAGTTATGCAGACTGCCTCTGGTCTTGAACTTTCGATCCTCCTGCCTCCGCCTCCCGAGCCGCTGGGATTACAGGTGTGTGCCACCGGCCGGCTCATTTGTATTTTTTGGTAGTTTAAAATGTAAATGAAATGTAATATTTTAAAATGTTACAGAACTCTTCAGCCGAGCACAGTGGCTCACACCTGTAATCCCAGTGACTCTGGAGGCAGAGGCAGGAGGTTCTCCAGTTCCAGGCCAAAGGCAGCCTGTGTGTAAATATAGTGAGACCCTGTGTCAAGATTTAAAAAAAAAGACTACAGGTGCAGCCTGGTGGTAGAGTACTTGCAAAGTATGTGCAGGGCCCTGGATTCAACCACCAAGTACCAATAAATAAATAATAATAAAATGTTATAGAACTCTTATGAATACCAGGCCTCTTGTTAGTTGCTACACAAAACCTGTCACATGATAAATATTGAGTGAATATTTGTTGAATGGATGAATGAATGAATGAATGCCTTCCTCCCCCTCTGGTTTTAAGACTCAGGCCCATAGTCTGCAAAAGTGCAGATAGTTTGCCTCAATTGTTTCAAAAAGAGAATTCTAGTAACCAAAAGTGTGTACGAGGTGCAGCAAACTCCTCAGGATATTTTTACTTGAGGCATGTCCCTGGGACAGCAAGGATCTCCCTTACTGGGGATGCTGTGCTTCTGTGTCCCGCCAGCTCCATTCATGACCACAAGGGCCTCTGCTCAGTCCTATGTTGCAAAAGAAAGTTCATGGGAAGAGTTGTGGGGAAGCCGGACGCTGATCCCAAAAAGGGTTGAAGCTCTGTAGCCTAGCGGCGTCTCTCGCATCAGTGTCTCTCTCACTAGCCTGAATCTGAGTGTAGAAGACAAGCTTGATTTACTTGTGAGCCTGGCCTGTCAAAGCTTGGGAAGGCCTGAGAGACATGTCCCTCTTCTAGATTTACCAAATGTACTTCTACTTTTGAGAGACCATTGCTGAAAGGACAAATGAAAATCACCACCAAAAGAAGGGCCAGGCCACTTTGCTTTCTTTCCCATTTTCCTCCCTTAGTGCTATTCTCCCCTTTAGGAACCTGGTAAGCTTGCTTCCTTCTTCACTACTTAGGCCAGTCAGTTACATCTTGTTATAGACAAGGTTGCTCAGCTGCAATCTGTCCACCATGGGTGACCCTGATGGTATCTGTAATACTAGAAGCATAGCTTTCGGCATCACAGCAACACACAAGGTCCCACAGTACAGACGAGGGAATAGGACCTGGCAGCCCACTCCCCAAACAGTTAGCTATTGACAACCCTATGGATAGCAAAGAAACACTGTCAGATATAGTGCCGGAAAATGAGCCCCCTAGGTTGGAAGGCACTTAAAAGACGACTGGGGAAGAGCTGCCTCCCCAAAGTCGAGTCTACCTTAATGATGGGAATGGGGACCTCCATTTGCTGATGTGGCACAACTCAAAATGAGAAGGAACAACTGCAAGCATCTATTAATAATTAGAACATGGAATGTACATAGTATGAATTGAGGAAAATTAGAAATCAGCAAAAAGGAAATGGAGCATATAAACATTGACATTCTAGGTATCAGTGCGCTAAAATGGACTGGCATGGGCCATTTCGAATCAGATAGTCATATGGTCTACTATGCCAGCAATGACAAGTTAAAGCAAAATGGGATTGCAATCATCATCAAAAAAGACATCTCAAGATCTGAAGTACAATGGTTCCAGTGATAGAATAATATCCATATGCCTACAAGGAAGGCCAGTTAATATGACTAGCATTCAAATTTACACACCCACCGTTAAAGTCACAAATGAAGATAGGGAAGGTTTTTACCAGCTTCTGCAATCTGAAATAGATGAAACATGCAGTGAGGATGTACTGATAATTACTGATGACTGGAATGTAAAAGTTGGAAACAAACAAGAAGGCTCAGTATTTGGAAAATATGGCCTTGGTGACAAAACAAAGACCCTAAGCCCATGTCTCACTAGGCACCCAGAGCTGGGTGCCCAGAACTGATGTCCCACTCATCGTGCCATAGTTTGAATAAAAGTAGGAGAAATGTACTGCTTTCTCTTCCCCCCCCCCCCCGCTTTTTTCTCTGTTCTCTCTGCTTCTTTCTCTAGCAACCACATGCACACCTCTCCTTTCTCTGGGGCCAGCATGCTCTCTAAGGTACTTTTCCCTGTAGAAGCCTGCTTAACTCTCTTATGACTTTACCTTTCCCTAGAAAATAGAAATATCCTTATGCAGATTTACCCGGGGAACCAAGTTTAAGTTCCTTTGCAGGTTTACCTAAGCTTCTCTATCCAGGTACCTCAGTCTCCTCTGTAATTATTTCTTAATGATGTACTATATTTAATAAACTTATTCTCTATTATATATTATGTGATCTCTATTATAACTTCTGTGTTAGGTATAAATTCTTTTATGTCCTAAATACAAATACCAGGGTTTTGCTGCCAGATTTCTGAACTCGTGCTCTGGACCTGCCTCTCTGCACGCCCTTCGCCCTTCGAGTGTCCAGAACACTATCATGTTGGTGATTAGGGTTCAACATATAAATTTTGGAACGGGGGATACATAAATGTCTTCATTTTATAGTTTGAATCCAAAAATTGTCTATTACAGAGTTCCCTCTTGCTCCAGGGAGTGACTGCTGTCAATCTTTTGTTCAACTGATTGGATGATGTCACATGATAGAGGAAAAGTCCACTTTATTGAATGTGTATCCATTTCAATGTTCATCTCATTTAAGAGCACGCTCACAGAAACATCCAGAACAGTGACCACACATCTGGGTGCCATGGTCCAGCCAAAATGCATAAAATTATCCATCACAGGTAGCCATGACTATTATTTACACTTTACAGGCAAAGAAACAGATACACAGAAAGCTCAAAATGTCACAGGCAGTGGGAGACACAGCCCAGTGCTGCCGCCTGTAACCTGAGTAGTTCCCCTTCCTAGGGACTACCGCTCAGGGAAAGCAGGGTCCTGGGCTCCATTGCAGAAAAGAATTTCAGGATAAGTCAGAATGAACAAAAATAAGTTTATTAAATAGAAAGAAGAGACAGTAGATGCTTTAGATTTAAGCATGGACATTTAGAGACAAGAGATGCTATATTAGCTAGGTGACCTTGCACAAGTGACAGACATGGGAGTGGGCTTCTCAAGAGAGAGAATTCATCTGAGTATCTTAGCAATAATGAGATATAGGAGATATATATATATATATATACATACACACACACACACACGTTTTTGTGGCTTCTGCACTTACATTGCTCCAAGAATGTAATTTACAACCCAGTGTAAAGTTTACAAAAACAAACAAACAAACAAAAAGCCCCAATGAGCTGGTTTACCTATCCTTTATGTTAAAGAGCTTCTTTTGCAAATGAAGTTTTTAGATTTAGTGATGAGAGGGGTGCTGATAACAGAGACAGTTTTGGTATACTTTTATCTAAAGAACTTCTCTTTAGTAAAGTGAGACCATAAGGTGACCCAGGAGGTGCACTGTTAAGATTAGAAAGGGGTGCTCTCAAGATGCATCTGTCAAAATAGCCAAAGAAATTCTTACAAGGACATTGTCTGGGCATATTTTGATGGCAAACAGGGTCCTCACTCTTACTTGTAACATTCTCAGAGAAGCACAGGATTCCAGATGAAAAAGCAAAGTTACATACATTTTGTACACTTGACCTTAAGCATGGCTATTTTAAAATTTTCCTTTGAAATATCTCCCCAAAATAATGTCTTGATGCAAGCAGTTTTCTCTTTTTCACTTGTGTTGAACTCCTTGGTTCTCAGCTGATGAGACCTAAACCATATCCCAGGGTAAAAGCGCTTTCCTTCCCATGTCCCCTTAATTTTCCCTGTCTTGGTGGGGCACGGTGGGGTACACCTGTAATCCTAGTGACTCTGGAGGTGGAGGCCAGGTGCAGCCTGCTTAATTTAGTGCCCTCTTTAAAAAGAGGGCAGGGGTGCAGCTCAGTGGTAAAGCACTTGCAAAGTATGTGCAAGGCCCTGGGTCCAATCGTCCAGAACTGAAAAAAAAAAAACAAAAAAAATTCCCTTTCTATATTGCGCCAAAATAACCTGTGCAAGGTCACCTAGCTACAAAGTGGCAACATCAAGATTATTACCGAGGCCTTCTTTTGCTCCAGAGTCCACCCCCTCAGGGATGAGCCTCAGCAGAGTGTGAGAAAGCAGGACATCAGGCAAAAGGATAGGCAAAGCTCTCTGAAGATCAATAAAATGGATAAAATTCTAGCTAGGCTTAATGGAAAAAAAGACAAGACACAAAGTGAATGTAAAGATGAGAGAAGTCAACCAGGTGCCGTGGCACATACCCATAATCCCATGGACTTGGGAAACTGAGGCAGGCGGATTGCAACTTTAAGGGAGAAGCAGCCTGTGCAATTTAGGAAGACTTTGTCTCAAAATAAAAAATATGAAAAGGGGCTCGGTGATGGAGTGCTTTCCTACAATGTACAAGGCCCTGGGATCAACACCCCAATACTGCAAATAAAACAAAACAAAGTGGGAAGAAGTTACATAATTCCAGTGTCTACGTACATTAAAAGTACAAAAAGGGAATATTTTGAGCAACTTTATAAATTCGACAACTTTATGGAAGTGGTCAAGTCTCTTAAAGAAGCAAACTACCAAAGCTCACTTGAGAATAAACAGATAACCTGAATGTTGTTGTGAGGTGCTGTGTGGTTGTGTCCGACTCATAGTGACCCTTATGAGGTTTTGCCACATTCATCTCTCGTTTTTTTGTGGAGTTGGGGATCGAATCTGGGTCCTCAGAAAGTGTGGAGCAGCACACTACCAACTGAGCTAAACTCCAACTTGAATAGCCTTGTATTTATCAGGGGAATTGAATTTGTAGTTAAGAACTCTCCCACAAAGAAAATTCCAGGCCTAGCTGGCTTCACTGGTGAATTTTACCAGACTTTCAAAAAGTAATAAAACCAATCTGGTCAAGCTCTTATAGAATTTCGAAGAGGAAGAAGTATTTTCTAACCATGCTATGGGGCCAACATTACCCTGTTACCTAAAGTGTACAAAAATATTACAAGAAAAGAAATTATAGACCAATATCTATCAAAAGCACAGATGTAAAATTCTAACAAAATTTAGCAAAACTGAATAAAAAACATCAAAAGGGTCATAATCAGGTAAAATTTATCTGAGTAATATGAGATTGGTTTAACATTTGAAAAATCAGTCTATGTAATTCATCTATACAATCAGTCTATATAATTCATCACATTAACAAACAAAAAAGTACGATGATCTCAATACATACAGATTAAATATTGGACAAACACGCTAATAAAAACTTTTGGCAAATTAGAAACAGATGGGAACTTCCTTGGAAACTTCCTTAAGATTGGTAAATGAACTGGGTGCGGTGGCACACGCCTGTAATCCCAGAGGCTCAGGAGGCGGAGGCAGGGGGATCGCAAGTTCGAGACCAGAGGCAGTCTCCGTAACTTAGCGAGACCCTGTCTCAAAAAGTAAAAAATGGTCTGGGGGTGCAGCTCAATGGTCCAGCACTTGCAGAGCATGCAAGCGCGAGGCTCTGGTTCCAACACCCAGTACCTCAAAAAAAAAAAAAAAAAAAAAAAAAGATTGGTAAATGACACCTATAAAATTGCTGTCTTTATTCATAGTTCACACTGACAGTTAATGTTGAAACCCTATGAAACTTACAAAAAAGGCTAATGTAATGAATAAGTAGATGGTTTCAAGATAGCAAGATCACGAGATAAAACAACTTAGGGAAATCAATTGTATTCTATATATTAACAACAAACAACTAGAAAATATACCATTCACAATACAATAAAAAATATGAAATACTTAGGGATATATCTGAAAAGAATGGTGTAAGACCTGTATTCTGAAAACTGGAAAACATTGCTCAGAGAAATTAAATAAAAACTAAGTGGAGAGATATACTGTGCCCATAGATCAAAGACTTAATATGGTTAAGATCACATATTGAATAAGAGGGCAATAAAAATCCAGGTAGGATTTTTTTCTTCAGTAGAAATTGACAAAATGATTCTAAAATTTATATAGAAATGCAAAGATCTATAATGGTCAAAACAACTCTTAAAAAAAGAAAGAACAGCTGGGCTCAGTGGTGGATGCCTGTAATCCCAGTAACTCGGGAGGCAGAGGCAGGAGGATCACAAGTTTGAGACCAGAGGTAGGGTAGTCTGCATAATTTAGCGAGACTTTGTCACAAAAAAGTAAAAAAAAAAAAAAAAAAAAAAAGAAAGAACGAACAAAATTGGAGGGCTCATTCTACCTAATTTAAGATTTATAAGGCTGCCGTAGTCAAGAAAGTATGATATTGGCATCAAAGGAGACAAATGAGACAAATATATCAATGCAACAGAATAGAGTCTAGAAGTAGACACATAAATACATAGACAACTGATTACCTGATTCTCAAGAAAGCTGCAAAGATAATTGAGGTATCCATATATAAAAACAGAACAAAGCAAAAATGAACCAAACAAAAATGTGGATCGATACTTTACATCATATAAAAGAAACAAATGTGGCATAGACTTAAATGTGAAACCTAAAACTATAAAATTTCTAGAAGAAAATCTAAGTGTTCTGGTTTGTATTTTTAAAATATACCAAAAAAGGAAACTTCAGGCTTAATTTAATTTAAAAACTTCTGCTGTTAAGACTGCTAAGGAAATGACAAGCCATAGGCTGGGAGAAGATATTTGCAGATCAGATCTGATAAAAGGGTTATATCCAGAATAATTGTTGTTGTTGTTAGGTGCCGTCGAGTCGGTATCCGACTCATAGCGACCCTCATAGGGTTTTCGATGGCTGTTTTGGGATTGCCTTGGGAGTGGATTGCCAGGCCCTTCTCCCATTTTTGCGGTGCTGGGAATTGAACTCAGGTCCTCAGAGACTGCAGAGCAGCGCTCTACCCACTGAGCTAAATCCCAGCCCCATCCAGAATAAAGAACATTCAAAAATCACAAGAAAACAACTAAAAAAAAAAAAAAAAAAAAAAAAAAAAAAAAAAAAAAAAAAAAAAAAAAAAAAAAAAAAAAAAAAAAAAAAAAAAAAAAAAAAAAAAAAAAAAAAAAAAAAGGACAAGGCTGGCTGAGTGATACACACCAGTAATCCCAGCAACTCAGCTGGTGGAGGCAGGAGGATCACAAGTTCAAAGCAGCCTGTGTAACTTAGTGAGACTGTCTGAAGATAAAAAAGTAAAAAATGGGCTACGGTTTCAGCTCAGTGGTAGAGTGCTTGCAAAGCATGTGTGAGGCCCTGGATTCAGCTCCTTAGTCCAACCAAAAATAAATAAATAAATTAAATTAAATAAAAAAGGACAAAAGATTTGAACAGATACTTCACCAAAGAAAATATAAGTAATGAAAGTCCACTTTGATTTTTTTACATGGTAAGGTATCTAAGTATTTTCTGCTTTGTTTTTGAAGATGGACATTTGTATCATTAGTCATGAGGGTAATATAAATTAAAACCAAAATGAGAAACTATTACCTATCTATTGTTGTTGTTGTTAGGTGTCAAGTCAGGTCTGACACATATGGACCCTCAGAGTTTTCAATGGCTGATTGTTTCGGGATTGTTTCAGTAGACTGCTATATCTTCTCCCCTTTATGCCACGCTGGGGCTCGAACCCTGGTCATCAGAAAGTATGGAGAGCCTTTCTACCAACTGAGCTAAACCCCTATCTATTAGAATGGCTAATATTAAAACGACTGACCAGAGCAAGTGTTGGAGAGTATATGGAGGAACTAGAACTCTTTTGCCTTGCTCATGGGAATTATACAACTACTGTGAAAAGGTATGACAATTTCTTAAAAAGTTAAATACACCCTACCATATGAGTCATAGGAATCAGCCATTTTTTTCTTAGAAATGTAAGCATAGGTTCACAGAAAGACTTGTGTACACTCACTTTCCCAATCATAGCAGTTTTATTTCTGTTAACTACTGGATACAACAAAACATCTCTTAGTTAACAACTGGATACAACAAAACGTCCATCAATAAGTAATGGATAAACCAATAGTTGTTTAAACATGTTGTTGGGTGCCGTTGAGCCCTGTCTGAGTCACAGAGGCTCTCATAGAGTTTTCAATGGCTGATTGTTTGGGAACTGTTCTGGTAGTGGGCTGCCACGTCCTTCTCCTGTTTTTGGTGTTGGGGATCGAACCTAGGGCCTCAGAGCGTGCAGAGCAGCATTTTACCAACTGAACTAAACTCTAGCCCTGTTTAAACATAATCAACAACAAAAAGGAGTGAATTATTGATGCATGCAACATGGATGAGTCTCAAAATATCTGTGCTGTGTGAAACAAGCCAGACCCCCTAAAATTGTACATACTGTTTTGATTCCATTTATAGAACACTACAGGCAATGTAAACTAATCTGTGTGAAAGAAAGCAGATCAGTGATTACCCAGAAAATGAAGCAGTGTGGAAGGGGAGGAATTAGAAGCACGAAGCAACTTGCTAGTGACTAGTATATTCATTATCTTGATTGTGGGGATGGTTTCACGTATGTACGCATAAAAAGTTACATAAAATTGTATACTTTATATAGGATAATTCATTATAAATCAAATATACCTCCATAGATTAAAAATTGAGTATCATAACTTATGTTACACATACCATAATCCTTCAGAATTCATTCTTGTACTTTTTGCTTAACAAAAACCAACGGATAATCTAAACATATTTTTTTTCTTGCGGTACTAGGGTTTGGACCCAGGGCCTCGCACTTGCATGGTCTGCAGGTGCTGGACCACTGAGCTGCACCTCCATACCATTTTTTAATTTTTGAGACACTGTCTCGCTAGATTACGCAGACTGCCTCTGGTCTTGAACTTGCCATCCTCCTGCCTCCGCCTCCCGAGCCGCTGGGATTATAGGCGTGCGCCACCGCGCCCGGCTCTAAACATAATGTTTTTAAAAACGCATGGATTAAGTAATGCCGATTGCAGGTTTCCTCTTTTCCAAGGGCACTGCTGTCTGAGACCGGCTGTTTCAGACACCAAAGCATGTCAGTAACAAGGACAGTGAGCGTTTTGATCTTCACGCACTAGAGGGCGACCTCACGTAAAACCACGCAATTGCTCACCGCGCAAACACCCTCCCCGAAAGTGGTAAACACATGCAATTTCCTTTGAAAGGACGAAGGATGCAGTAATCTAGGCTCAAACTCCGACATTACGTCGGCCAGGAGGTGTCTAACAACAGTGCGGGAACAGTGATGAGGCACTGAGACCTCCGGGTGGAGAAGATGCAGGACTTGGTAACAGCCACTGGCTCCCTCCCACCGTCCCACTTCCGCCCGGGTCACGTGAGTGCGCCGTCGCCGTCGGTGCCCTCGCTTTTCTCCTCCCACCCGATGCCAACTCCCATGCACTTTCGGCCCGGCCAGCTCGGTGTCCGCTCCTACTCCTGAGCGCACTTCCGCCGCGACTCTGCAGCGCCTGTGCGCTTCGTGGTACGGTCTGTCGCGTGGCGCGTCCATGGGGTAGGGAGTAGTCGATCTGCAGCTCCTAGAGGTTGACGGGGGTATGGGGGAACCATCCGGTGTCGGCTTCCCGCTATCCATCAGGAGCTGCCCTTGTGTCGTGCGTACCCAGCGCCGCACAGGGTGGGACTTGAGCGTTCGTCCGCTCTGCGACCTTGTGCCGTAAAGGAAGAAGCCGAGGTGGGCGGTAACCCAGGGGTTCTGACGCCGCCCCTCCTGGATCCTGGCTGCGGCTTGTTGGTTTTGTGCGCGGGTCTGAGTACCTCGGCCCAGGCTCAGTGTGATGCCGAGCCAGTCGCGTTCTAACCCTGCCCTCCTTTTCTCCCAGGCAGCCCTCCGACCATGCCCGCGGGCGTGTCCTGGGCCTCGTATCTGAAAATGTTCGCAGCCAGCCTCCTGGCCATGTGCGCGGGCGCCCAAGCGGTGCACAGGTACTACCGGCCTGATCTGGTGAGTGGGGGAGGGGCCCTCCTTCCTAGCTGCTGGACCGCTCCATTCTCACAGCAGCATCAGGGGACTTAAAGAAAATTAGGATCACATCTTCCCTGAGCCTAAAACTCTACGACGACATACCGATGACATACCGTTGCCTCTAGAGCATTGCCTGCTTGTAAGGTTTTCCACCGTGTGTTCTCTACCCACCTTGGGCCGTCTCCCACCTTCCCCATCTGTTCCGTCTGTTGCAGCCACAGACGCTTCCTGGGGGCTGCTCAAACTCATCAAACCGAACCCTACCCCAGAGCTCTTCTTTTCTCTGTCATGTTCTTGCCATCTTCGCTTAGTTTTCTTCACAACTTCAAATCTTTGCTCAGCTATCCCCTCCAGCAATGAGAGTTCTTTGGCCCCCCAGCTCCCCAATTCTTTTCTCTTTTGCTAGTCCACTCTGTCCTTTGTTTCCATCGAGCTCTTGTCTCTGTTTGCTGTTTGTTCCTTTGTCTATTTGCTTGTTCTTTGCTTCACTAGAGTGTAAACACCACGAAGAAACTGTATGTCACTTTTGTATCTCAGTCACTTAGAAAAAAGCTCTGGGTGTGATAGATGGCCAACAAATACTTGTAGAATGAAAAAGGAGTGAATATAAACATCCAAACAAGGGAGAAATTTAACAATGGTAAGAAGCGTTCATGGAGTTAGGAACTGGACATTAAAGATGCTTTTCAGGCATTAAGGTTTTGGAGAGGTGGGGATGAGAAAGTACGGTGCAAATAATTACAAAAGTATGCCAAGCATTATACTACAGGTGTGGATACAGTGGTTTGCAGCACAATGTATAAACCTTAGACTTCCTGCACAAGTAACACAAAACCAACAACATGGGTTGAAATTAATTTCAGTTAATTGTTCAGTTTTGGAGGTGTTTATCCCTGTTTTCAAGTGAGCAAACTAAGAGTCAGAAGAGAAAAGATGATTTCCCAAAGTCACAACTTCATGAAGCATTGACTTAAGGATCTGAAGCCCAAGCTTTCCATCTGGTGTATCTCTTTTTAGTTTCTCTTAATAAAATAATATAATACACTTGTAAATCATTCAAATTGAATTCAAGTATGTAAAGAGTGAAACTCCCCCTACTTACAACCTCTTTTCTCTGTCTGCTTCCCATACTCCCCATTATTACCATTTAGTGGTTGGTGTACACACATACACAGTTTGTGGAATGTTTTTCTCCACATAAATAGAAATCCATATATACATTTCTCTGCAACTCATGTGTTTTGGTTAACATCAATGTGAATAGACCTCTGTGTATATTAGTTGTCTTTTTTTTTTTTATAACCATTGTATAGGCTTTTTTTGTTTTGTTTATGTTCTTTACCTAGTCTTTTGGGACTGTTCCAGCCAATGCTGCTACTATTATTAGAAGTACCTACCACTTTGTTTTTTGTAACAAAACCTTTCAGTCTGACAGCTAAGTTCAGAGCAGAGGAGACCGTGATGGCTGCCTAGGACTTGTGCAGTACTGTCTTAGGGGAGAACTTTAAGGGTGCTTTGTTCTGGTTGTGCAGCATGGCTCATCAGAATAACAAAGGAGGTGACTTTATTCTTCTATTTAGGCAGGAACCTAGGAGTTGTCCTAATTTCCCTCTTACTGCACACGTCAACAAATTCCATTGGATTAATCTGAAAATTACGTCCACACACTGACCACTTCTCATGACCACCATTGTTGCTGCCTAGTTCTCATTTATCTCTCTTCCCTTACTACAGTAGCTTCCTGACCATCTGCCTTCCACTCTTGCTTCCATGTGGTCTCTTTCCAGCAAAACTACTGTTGTTGTCTCTTACACTTGAGTCAGGTCATGCCACCCTGCTCAGAACTCCCCAGTGTCTTCCCATTTCAGAGTAAAAGTCACAGGAGACTTTCTGTCCCCTACTCCTTTTATCCGCCCCCACCTTGTCTCCTAACCTCCTGTTGAACACTTTGTGTCAGCTATATTAACAACCTTGCTTTTCTTTGAGTATGAAGACATACTTGGGCCTCATGTTCTTTGCACTTGTGTTCCATTGGCCTGAAACATTCCTAGATACCTGCATACTGCCTCCCTCATGTCTGTGTTGAAGTCACCTTGTCGGCCAGTAAGCACCACAGAAATGTAAATCAAAACCATAGTGAGAGACCCCTTCATACCCACTCTGATGGTTATAATAAAGCAGATAATAAAAAGTGTCAAGGACGTGGAAAAATTGGAACTCTTGTACACTGCTGGTAGGAAGCTAAAATTGTGCAGGTGTATTGGGTACTGGTCTGATAATTTCTCAAACAGAATAAGTATAGGACCCAGCAATTCCATTTCTAGGTTTATACCCAACGGACATAAAAACATGTCTGCACACAAACTTGTATGAACTTGTACATGTTCATACCAGCATTATTCATAATAGTCAAAAGTGTAAACAATCCAGATGTCCACTAGCTGGTGAATGGATAAATAAAATATGGTATATCTATACAAGGGAATATTACTTGGTTGTAAAAAGTACTGACAGATCCTACTACCTGGATGAACCTTGAAAACATTATGCTACATGAAAGGACCCAGTCACAGAGGACCACATATTATATGATTCTATTTACATGAAATGTCCAGGATAGGCAAATCTGTATAAACGAAAGGCAGGAGTCTATGGTGGGAGCAGAAGAGGGTTGTATAGAAATGAGAGTAACTGCTGATGGATATGGAGTTGCTTTTTGGGAGATGAAAATGTTCTGAAATTTATTATGATGGATTCAAAACTCTGAATACACTGTGCTAGAAACTGCTGAATTCTATTTGTGTGTATGTGTGTGTTGCAAGGCAAGCACTCTACCACTGAGCTATACCTCCAGCCCTGAATTATGCTTTAAATGGGAGACTGGTAGGAATGTAAGTTGTATCTCAATAAAATTATTACCAGAAAAAATATCATCTCATGCCTTTCTTCACTACCTTCCTCAAAGGAAGTGTTTCTGTAGTTCTTGCTTATTGCTTTATGCATCGCACATAATAGACACTTAATGTGTTTTGAATAAATACTTTATAATAACTATTTCCTGCAGCAGATGCACATTGGAGTCAGTAAATAGTGCAGAGATGAATTTCAAAATGTGCTAAGTTTTACTCATATTTGTGACTCTCAATTGAAATTAATGCATACTGTCCCTATGAGTCCTGTAGTACTTAAGATATTGCCATGGATGACAGAATCATAAGTATAGGGATAGAAAGGGATTTAGATCATTCAGAGCTTGTCATAATAATGATTTATTATTGAGTAGCAAGCAGGGGGATTTTTTTTTAAAGTCCTTCCCTCCCTCCCTCCCTCCCTTCCTTCCTTCCTTCGAGTTTTGGTCTTGCTGAGGTACACAGGCTGTATCTGGCCTCAAGTCCATGATCCTCCTGCCTCTGTCTCCCAAGTCGCTGGGATTACAGATGCATGGTACCACACTTGGCTTTTAGTTTAAAGTCTTTCAGGTCACATAGAATTATAGTCTAAAAGCTGAACACAGCGCATACCTGTAATGCCAGTGACTTGGGAGGTGGAGACAGAATTGCAAGTTCAGGGCCAGAGGCAGCCTGTACAATTTAGAGAGACCTTGTCTTAAATAGTAAAAAATGGGCTGGGCATGCAGCTCAGTAGTACAACACTTGCAAAGCATGTGTCAGACTCCAGGTGCAACTCCCCAATATAGCAAAAAAAAACAAAACAAAAAACCTCCAAACTGACTAAAACGCACTGGTATCTGTATTTTTTGTTTTTGTTTTTTTGTAGACAATACCTGAAATTCCACCAAAACCTGGAGAACTCAGAACGGAGCTCTTGGGACTGAAAAAGAGTCAACATGAACCTCAAATTTCACAGCAACTAGAAACCTCAAAATAGAACTATGCCAAGAATTCTGTGAATGATACTTCTGAAATATATATTTTTGTAACTTACTGAATCGAAACAACTTGTCCTTAGGTACCTAATCCAATACTAACTGCAGGAAGAGGTGCTCAGTCGATACTTAACTGATACAGTGAACTGGTATTATGACTTAACCAATCTCTCTTGGAAAGTGCCAAAGTACATATCCTCAGCTCCTTGCATGTGGTTTGGAAGATACTTTGTCTTGAATATCATGTGAGATAAAGTATTTCCAATGTCTCCCGCCATTATAATTCTGTTTCATTTCTCTGAATAAGCTTCGTTATAATGGCAGATGTTGTTAGGTGCCGTCCAGTCAGGTCTGACTCGTGATGCTCGTGGGGTTTTCAGTGGCTGATTGTTTTGGAATTATTTTGGGAGTAGATTGCTACATCTCTCTCCAGTTTTTGCAGTGCTGAGGATGCAACCCAGGGCCTTAGTGAGTGCAGAGCAGCACTCTACTGAGCTAAACTCCAGCCCCACTGTTCTTACCAACTGTACTAAATAGAATTATTTGAAAGTTTGCTGTTCTTTTGGAGTTGTATATATAACAAAATTATCTCTGAGTTGGTCTGTCATAGGGAGGTTCTTAACCCCCAAATTTGAGAAACTCTTAAATTTAGGAAACCAAATTAAAATTGGCATTTAATTTTTCTTATAAAATACATGTAAAAATAACTAAAAACTTAAGTGAACATTGCCATGGGTTGAATTGTGTCTCTAAAAAGATTTTAAAGCTGTAACCTCCAGTTCCTATGAATGTGTCTTGATTTGGAAGGAGAGTCTTTGCAAATATGACGAAATTAAGATGAGCTCATTCCTGTGGGCCTAATTTGGTGTGACTGTTGTCTTGATGAGAAGAGAAAGTGTCATGGAAAGACACAGGCACAGGGAGGACATCAAGTGACAACCAAGGCGGGGGTTGCAGTGATGGAGCTGCAAGCTAAGGAGCACCAAAGATTGAGGGCCTCTGCCAGAAACCAGGGAGAGGCAAAGAAGAGTTCTATGCAGAGTCACAGAGCACAGCTGTGCTGACAGCTGTGTGTCAAATTTCTGGCGTCCAGAACTGTGAAGACATAATTTCTATTGTTTTAAGCCACCTAGGTTGTGGTATTTGTTTATGACAGCCCTAGGAAACTAACATATCAACATTTCCTGAGCCTATCAATAGAGAACAAAAGTCATTTTTAGAGCAGTTGGCTTCCTTTCTGGGTTATTTTCCCATAAGTTTTTCAGAACTCTGCATCCTTAAAGATAATGTGTAGGCTAACTTCTTAGCCAGTGAGCAAGTGGCTACATGATATGGATCTTTATAGTCAGTGTTGTAATCTTAAGTGTGTATTTTCCTTTACCGTATCATTTGGTACTTGAGCAGATACTTCCACCACAAGGCTCTCTGATTCTGCCAATGATAGAGCAGTGGGAGCCCAAGCTAGCGAAAGGGCTGGGATTCTGATGTTGAAGATAAAAGTTTTGAGGTTTTTTTTTTTCCTTGGAAAAAAAGCACAAATTATGAAGCTGGCTATGGGGTTTTATCAGAGTAGAAGTTTGGGAACTTTCTTTTTTAATTAGCAAAATTAGAAAATGGCTTATAAAAATACTACTTCAGTAATTCAAACCTAGATGTGCTACTTCCTCCAACAGAATCCCCAGAGGTTCCCTGAAGGATGTGGGTTGTCTTGATTTGGTATAATTCGACAGTAAAATCATTCTGTTTTTGATTTCATTAATTGAATTTGCCACGTAGAATTTTTCTTTTCCATTGGTAACCTATTTTCAAATTCTAATTCTCCAGTAAGTTTAGTGTATAAGCACCAAATTGGTGAGCTTTGTGTTTTGTTGATAGAAGTCTCACATCACTTTGCAGGATGAAGGGTTGGGAATTGCCCACTTCTTGCATGAAGAAAGGACCTGCCCTTTTAGGGCCAGTTTGTGCATAAGGGGAGCACCCTGCATTCCATGAATGCATGTGATGAGCCACACATTAGAAGCCCCTCTTGTTGTTGTTGTTAGGTGCTGTTGAGTCGGTATCCGACTCATAGCGACCCTCATAGGGTTTTCAGTGGCTTACTGTTTCGGGATTGCCTTGGGAGTGGATTGCCACATCCTTCTCCCATTTTTGCAGTGCTGGGAATCAAACTCGGGACCTCAGAGACTGCAGCGCAGCGCTCTACCAACTGAGCTAAATCCCAGCCCAGAAGCACCTCTATACCTTCCTTTTGTAGAGACAGAGTAAATAGTCTGGCTCCTGAGGAAGAGTTATGGTTTGAACCCAAGTCTCCTATAAGAAATGACTTCGTGAAGAGAAAAACTGTAGCTGTTAAAATTAAAGTAAAAATGCCATCTTTATTTCAATAGTTATGGTTCTAAGTGCTTATCACCAAGATACATGTTTTCTTGCTGTTTTTTCCCCTGGTACTGGGGAGTTGAACCTGGGGCCTCACACATGCTAGGCAAGTGCTCTACTACTGAGCTGCACTCCTATCCTCCCTTCTCTATTTTTTATTTTGAAATGGGGTCTCTGGCCTCAAACATGCCTCTGCACTCCTCCCCACACCCAGTCTCTGGGCTTCCAGGCAGGTGCCGCAGTGCTAGGGTTTTCTTCCCTCCACTGTGAAAAGTACACATTGTGATGGGTGTGGCATTGTGCCATCCAGATTCTCCAAGGAAAAGTTTGTCAGTGAGAGGAGCGAGAGGAGAGTTGTCAATGAGTAGCTGTCGATGATCTCTTGCCAGGATTGCCTCAGCTACAGAGGTGTTCCTCAAAGCCACACCTCCTGAAGGGCCCCATACCTGATGCCTGGTGGATGTGAGAGAGGCCTGACCATTTCCTCACTGCATAACAGGGGTGGTCAGGCAGCTGGTGGGCCCTGTTTTAGCCCAGTGCCCCACCCCAGGGTGGCTCCACCCACAGTAGTTTAGACCTGGTTGCAGCTCAACTCCCTTCTGCTTGATCCTGTTTCCTTTCCCTCCTCAGGTGCTGATCTGAGGGTGCTCCTTAATAAGCACCTCAAATACGAAGCTATCTCTGTGCCTCCTGGAAGATGGAATTGGTGACATACATTGTTGTTGTTGTTGTTAGGTGCCGTCGAGTCGGTATCTGACTCATAGCGACCCTCTGTACAACAGGGGAAACACTATTGTCAGTGCTTCTCTGCTGTTCATAGGGTTTTCAATGGCAGATTGATTTTTGGGAGGGGGTTGCCAGGTCCTTCTCCCAAGTCTACAGCTTCTGGTGTTCCCAGGCGGTCTCCCATCCAGGTAC